>VZTZ01021799.1:193076-228865 GCA_013400955.1 Drymodes brunneopygia | reverse complement strand
GTCGCTCCTTTTCTCCGCCTTTTAGCTCTGATCCAAGGAAGAATAACCCAGACCCTACAGCCTTCAGCTCCTGAAGAGCCTTGGCGCTCCCTCGTCATCCCCACCATTAGGTTAGGGGATTCGAGGACCCTCGGGTAGCTGGAGGCTCCCAACAGCCAGGGAAGGCTTGGATCACCAGAGGATCATACTGTCAGGATTTTATTTTTACTTTTTAATAAGAAGAGTTAGAACAAGGAACTGGAGCTGGCAGATCCCATGGTGGTAGAGACATTTCTCTAAGGAACAGTGAACAGGTAAGTCAAACCTCAGAGATCATAGGAGTTTCTGACGAAGTAAAGAAAACACTGTCTGCTGCGACAGAAAAGTAATGGCTTGGCTAAAACTGAGGCAAGAAGTAGGATGTGCCTGCAACGATGCAGTCAACAGGGGCAGATTGCTTATAATGCTTTTTATAGTCTTACATAGCCGCTTAAACAGTTCTTTATTTTAGAAAATAAAGCCTAGTGCTGAAAATTCAGCCTAAGAAGTATAGGCAGGTGTTACAGTGAGTTGTCAAGGTTACTGAATTGGTTGCTAGGAGTTTCATGTTAGAGCTGGGCTTTCCATCCTCTTAAGTTCTAGAGCTATTTGTGTGTTTCTCTCTCCAGCCAATCGCCTTCATAGTAGCCCTCACCCTGGCACATGAAACAAAGGGCTATGATTTTGTCCAGCAGGCAAGTCCTTGGTCTGTCAGCCTATTGTCAGAGGCAGCAGTCACAGAGCTAAAATACAAAAAGACACTCAGTACTCACTTGATGAGATAAATATCACAGTTTGTGGTCTTGTAATAGCAAAAATTACATTTTTTAGGCTATACTTTGGAGGAAAAATTACTTTCAAATTACTCTTAATTAGGAGTACAATCACCTAAGAAAAGCCGGCAAGATCACCTGACAGAGGCTGAACATCTTTTACATGGATCAAAAGTTATCAGGGAAAAAAATCCACAAGTGAGAGAAATAATTCATCTTTGTTATCTGCCTTCAGCAACTCAGCCGTGGTGGCAAATGTTTACACTAGAATAACACTGTGGCAAATGGAAACCCTGCTTTTATGAATTCTGATGTACTCCCAGAGACTCTCAAAATTATACTCCTGTCATTAGAGCTCAGATTTTAGAAAGCTTTTTTCAAAGATTTCCTTTTTTTTTTCCTTCATTTTTTCTTTTATCTCTTTTTTCCTTTCTTCTGCCTACACTTCCCTCCCACCCCTGAAGTCTTCTTTGAGCTTTAACATAAAATGAAATTGAGTAAAGGAACTCAATGCAAAGCCTTTCTTTAATCTCTTTGCAGCTGATACAACCTGTTACAAGTTTAAAGTGAAACATTCAAATCTATGGTGAAAGACTGGGAAAGAACTTCTTACATCAAATTACATCAAATTCTGTCATTGATTCCCACCATCATCATCAATCTGTGTTACTTAAGATCTGATCTCTGTTCACAAGGCTTTCATTACAGACAAGTTTTGGATAATGAACAAAATCAACTGGTATTCTTCACATATATTCTTCAAATTTTGTTGACACTTTTTGAAAGTATAGGTGTGCTTAGCTGTTATCTCCCATACCATCACCAGCAAAATCTGTCATGCTGCAAGTCACTTGTTTCTGACCTCAGATTTTCAACAGCTCTTGTGGCTGGTAGTAAGGTAAATTCAACGACAACACCTCTTAACCATTCCTGGTAACTTGTCACACTGCCTGCCCGCTGCAGTCTTGAATCTTTCCGTGAGAAGCTGCAAGAAGCTTCTTCTACCATGTTGGGCAGAGCCAATGCCAGCCGACTCCAGGACAGGGCCACTGTTAGCCAAGGCTGAGCCAAGCAGGAAGGATAGTAACACCTCTGTGATAACATATTCAAGAAGGAGAAAAGGATATTGTGCAGTTTTAATTGTGGTCAGAGAAGAGCAGATTGTGAATATGTGAGAGGAACATCTCTGCAGACATGAAGGTCAGTGAAGAAGGAAGGAGAGGAGGTTCTCCAGGTGCTGAAGATGAGATTCCTCTGAGGTCTGTGGTGAAGACCATGGTGAAGCAGCTGTGCCCCTGCAGCCCGTGGAGGACACCCATGCCGGAGCAGTTGGATGTCCAAAAGAAGCAGTGAAGCTGTGAGAACCCTGTGATGGAGAAGGCTCCTGTCAGGGACCTGAAGACTAAAGCAAGTTTCCTGGAAGGACTTGTGACCCTGTGGGGGACCTACCCTGGAGTAGGCTGTGCCTGAAAGACTTCACCCCATGGAAAAGTGAACTGTGCTGGCAGTTTGGGAAGAGCCGCTGGCCATGAGATGGACTTACATTGGAGAAGTTTATGGAGGTCTCTCTGCCATGGGAGGAACCCCACACTGGAGCAGGGGAAGGGCTCTTCTCCCTGAGCAGTGGCAGGAGCAATGTGTGCTGAAATGATTATAGTCCCCATTCCCACCACTGTGGGGGAAGAAGATAGAGCCTAGGTAGGAGGGAAAAGTAGGGGAAAGTTGTTTTTAAGATTTATTTAATTTCTCATTATCCTTCTCTGCTTTTGGTTAGTAATATTCACCTAACTTTCTCAATTTGAATCTGTTTTGCTGATGGCATTTTGTGTGTGACTTTTCCTTGTCTTTATATCAACTCATGAAAGTTTGTTATAATCTTCTTCCCTGTCCAGCTGAGAAGGGGAATGATAAAGAGGCTTTGGTGGGTGCCTGGCATCCAGCAAGGGTCAAGCCACTACACAGATATCCTGAGGCAATGACAGATATGAAGTTTACTTCTAGCTAACAAGAATTCCTTTCATAAAGAGTGATTGCCTTTTCTTCTTGCAGGTGTGTAAGACTTCAATTGATACCTCAGTTGTTTTAGTTGTTAGAAGAGAAACAGCAAAATTATGTACATTGGAAGGGTCATATGGAGGCCTGCAAGTCCATAGGGACAATTTTCAAGTCAGTTCAAGCTTCAGAATTAGATCAAGCTGCTCACCATGCTGTCTACTTGAGTTTTGAATGGATGCAACTGAGTGTAGATATTCCACAACTTCTGTGAAACTCTTTCTGTGAAACTCTTTTCCAATACTTGGCTAACTACCATAATTTAAAAAAACAATATATATCTTAATATCTGACTGCAGTTTCTCTTTCTGGAACCTGTATCTGTTGGCTTTCGTTCTTTTGCATATAGTTCCCATTAGACATTTGTAGGAAGTGTAAGATCCCACAGTAACTTTCTCCTCTTAAGTATGAGCAAATCCATTTGTGTCAACTTCTCATTATAAATGATGACCTGCAGCTCCCTAAAGATCTAAGCCATTTTCCATTACACTTCCTCCAGTTTGCTGATATATTTCTTATACAGACTAGGCTCCAAATGGGACACAGTGCTCCACATGGATTCTCAAAAGTGCTGCATTGATTGGAAGAACCACTTTGCTCAATCTGCTGTCTATGTTCTTGTTAGTACAGCCCAGTATGCAATTGACTGCATGGGCACATCCATACTTCGGTTCAACTGACTATCCAGCAGGACCCCAATGCTATTTTTTGTAGAATGGTTTTCTGTGCAGCTCCCACCCAAGCTGTACTATTGCACAGGTTTATTCCATTAACCCTGGGGGCACAGCAAGTGACTGACTACCAGCTACACTTCAAACCATTGACCCTGCCCTTTGAGCCCAGGCCATTCAGTGAATTTTCCACATAATTTACAGTTTTGCTCTGTGTCTTACAGTACTTCCATGCTGTTGCTAGCTGAACAATTCATGGTTGCTAAGGAATGTGCTTCTCTCTGTGGGAAAGCGCATAATCACTTTTCTTTATTCTCTTTTATTACAGCAGCCTATTTGGTCATGCTGTTTTTCTCTTGACATCCTCTGAGCTGTACTTGTCCTTGCCTGCTTACCTTTGACGACAGGAGTTGGGACTTCATAAGGAAGAAGATGTGATTATTTTTCTCTCTCATCTTTTGTCACTATATAGAAAATTAACCTTTTTTCATAGAACTGAAGATCCCCATCTCTAGTGTTTCACTGTGTGGGATGAAGTTGGTGATCAGAGGGTCTATTGCCTACTGAGTTGAGTGATGTGGGTTGTTCTTTAAGTGAAGGAAAAACCCAGGGATATTGGTCAGAGCTACTGCCCTAGACAAAAGGCCATGATGGTCAACTGTAGTTGAATATATCTTAATTCAAAGAGTAAGTGTGGCTTCTGATTGTGACAGTGTTCATGTAAACCTGTGGCCCCAAATTTGGACAGAAAGAGGTGGGTCAAGAAAAATCAGTGATTCTTTGGACACACTGCAAGTAGCATTCCTGTTGGGTGATACTTAGTACCATTCCAAATAAGTTAAATTATTTCTTCATTTAAATTGAGCAGAGTCTGATGAATCTCTCTCGATACTGAAAGTGCTTGAGGAGTAACTGGATTTTTATAAGAAATAAAATCTTTGCTAGGTCAACTCCCAGTCTGTTAGGAATGATAATCAACTATTTTGAATGCATGTTCCATTTAGTTAAAATTCAATGAATGCGTTTTTGATTCTTATTCAAGCATTTGTTCTAGGTCCTTGTCTACTTACAGTTTCCATGGGTTTTTTTACACTACTGAAGAGGGATCAAAAGAGAATTTGCGCATAATATAAAACTGCCCAAAGTCCCTATGATGAGTTATTTAGGAAGAGGATATTCCTAAACTCGAAGGGGTTTATTAATTTTACAAGATCTAGCCATGGCCTCAGGGTGGGCATACTAGGACACGACAGGGGATTGATGTAACTAGTGTTGCACTAGATGAACCCATTTTCAAAATGTAGGATGCACCTACATTCTCAGAGAAAGAGAAAAAACCCACAAGGCAGCAGTGAGAACTCAAAGCAGCTTCCTTGTTTGTTTTAAACATACTATTTGCTCTATTTGTCAAAGTCTTTCAAAGTGGGGAACTAGAAGAGGTTCCAGTTTTCTTCTCTCACTAGAATCTAGCCATTGTTCTTGAAATCCCTGTCATGGAAAAAGTTGAATTCCATTTTATAAATCTGAAAATCTCATCTACTCCACCATAAAAACCCTGTAGTAGGCTGGAACTATATCCTCGACAGACTACAGAGCTGGTAAATTTCCTTGCTATATGGACAGTATGTTCTCCCAGCTCTAGCTTCCACCAGAATCTATTTTCCTTAAAGTAGGATGAATTTTCCTGAAATTGAGTAGTGACACAGTCAAGAGCAATAGATTGATACTGTTTCTCTTTCCTACTTACAGAACTGCACAGCTCAGAAAATTCCATTATGATTTTGGTAGCTTTATGAGTATTTTTGAATTCTGAAATTAATTATAAAATGGCAGTGGGTTTGGAGGTGAGACACCCTACTTCAAAAAGGCATGAGGAGCAGTTATGGCTCAAATTTTATACTCATGGTGGTTCTATACGAAAGAAAAAGAAAAACAAAAAAAAAACCTAAAAGAACTGCCACAAATAAACAGAAACCTGAACCACCAAACCAAACAGCCTAATAATGGTGAAAATGAGAGGAAAGCCAGCAAAAGTGGGGTATAAATATGAAAATAGAAACATGAAGCTTTCATCTGCTAATTATTCAGAAGCCATTCAGCTGACCCCCCAAAAAAGAATGTTTTTAACAGACAGAAGAAAAATCTGATCTGAATTTAGTGGTGGCCATATTTTGAGTAGGAGGATGGACTAGGTAGAACTTTTCAATCTGAATGATTCTGCAACTCCATGACCTGTGGTATTTGTACATATTCAAACAAAAGATGAATCCCAGTTACAGGGGAAATCATTAACCTGTAAGATCAAGAAATACTGTAATCAGAAAATATTTCAGAACAAGTAGGCAAATGACAGTATAGGGGAATAGGAATGATGCAATTTCATATATTTTTGCCTTTGGGAGAGATCTGTAATTTACCAGCATCTACCTTCTGACCTCACCAAAAAGCTCATTACATTCCAGGAATGATGTAAAGATCATGGCTATCTGCTTATTTAAATGAGTAATGCAGTCGAAACATCAAGTTTCATTGTTGAAATTGGAGGCATCAAATCCATTTTAATAAAAATACAGAAAAGAAATGCACACTGCTTTATCATTGGCAGTGTCAACAGATGGTATAAAATCAGAACCTTATGTGTTCTTGATACATAAAACAATGCCAAAGGAAGAGCTGCCTACTGGATTAGTTGTCAAGTGTCAAACCCAGGATGAATACCTACAAATTTAGTGAAGGATTGCCTGAATGCCATTTGGAGTAGGATACATCTGCTACTAAGAAAAACAGGAATGCTGGTCCTAGAAGCATTCAAAGATTACCTGTTGTCAGCAGTGAAAATTGCTGCTAGAGAAAGGAACTCTGGTCTTGTCACACTAGGAGGAAAGATGCTACAGCTAAAAATCCTTTATACAATAGACCATTCAGTTTTTATAGTCAAAATGGATTCTGGCATCAAGTCATGCTTTAAGCCCATCAAGGGAAATGAAAGGGCCTTGTGCCAAATTGTTTTGTCATTGGATTAAAAAGAAGACATAAGAAAAAGTTATAGCAAAAGAGGTTAAGAAAAGCTACTTTTCAAATCCCATAAACAGAACTGAAGATGACTTTTATGAATTAGAAGAAGGAATAGAGAATGATGAAGACATTGGAATTGGCAAAAAAAGTTGAAGATTATAATCACAACATGGGTGATAATGAAGAGATGTGGTAAGTAAAACCTGAAAAGCTATAGTAATAAAATATGAGAGAAGAAATAGACTGACTTCATGGCCAGTCATTAATGAAAAGTTGCTTTCTATTAGTTTAGGGTAACAGATAGCTAAGAAAACCTTTGTGTTCTTTACCACTTTTTTCAGGAGTTGACTAGCTACACTTTATGTAGTACTAAACTATAGCAGTGTTCTGTACCAAAAGAATGCAACGTGACCAATTCTATACTAGCATTTCTAGAACCAAATTCATTATTTCATGACATGAGGGCTCCACATCAAGAAAGATGTATACTCTTCAGTATTTATCCTTTGATTTTTGTGAATGTTTTAGGAAACATATACATAAGATTGTCTAATAAAATTAATTATTTTTTTCTCCTAACTACATTATTTAATGTTTGGCAGATAATTTTGTTTCTGTGTAAACCAACGTACAGTGTAAACCAATGGAATCCTGCCCAAAGGTTAGAGCTCTGTGATGCTAACATAAAGCATAAACTGTGTGACACTGTGGAAATAAGCTCTTAATATACCTCTTCAATTTTTTCCTTTTTTTTTTCATTTTCTTATATTATTGTTATATAATCAGATTCCAGTATCACTCAATGATACAGTTCAAAGTGCTCTGAATTTGGAAAAAAATATTCATGGAATAATATAACCATAGAATGGCTTGGGTTTGAAGAAACCTTAAAGACCATCTAATTCCAATCCCCCTGCCATGAACACGAATATCTTCCACTAGTCCAGGTTGCTCAGAGCCCCAGCCAACTTGGTCTTGCCTTCTCCCAGTGTCAGGGAATTCACAACTTCTCTTGGAAACCCATTGCAGTGCCTTACCACCCTCTCAGTAAAGAATTTATTCCTAATGTCTAATTTAAACCTACTCTCCTTCAGTTTAAAACCATCGTCCAATCACTATATGCCCTTGCAAAAAGTCCCCCTCTCTTTTTACTGGAAGGTGCTGTAAGGTCTCGCTGGAGCCTTTTCTTCTCCAGGTTGAACACCTCCAATACTCTCAGCCTGTCTGCATCTGAGAGGTGTTTCAGTCCTCTGATCATCTCTGCCATCCTCCTCTGGACTCTCTCCAACAGCTCTGTGTTTTGTTTATGTTGGGGACCCCAGAGCTTGATATAATCCAGTTAGGTTGTCACAAGAGTAGAGGGAGAGCATCACTTCCCTTAAATCAAAATCAACTCCACAACAGTAAAATAGAATTTTTATTAATGTAATTATGAGCTAATTGCATGATAGTATTGATTTATCTGTTAGTTATTTGCAGGATTTCAGGATTTGTATTTTTTTGTTCTATAAATAGTTTTCTCAAGTTCCTTTCATGTGAATTTTCCCAGGGCTAGATTTGAGACTCTGTATACACCTCATTGTTTCATCTTCCAAATCAAATGTTTATTTGAGACACTTCATTTAAACTGTTTTGATTTTCTCTTTATTCTCAGTTGTTTCAGTTAAAAAATTAATCAGGCAGTCAGGATGTCCTCTCTGGCAGCACTGTTCTCATTTGTGCTTGAGTGTCGTGATGGAGGGTAGATTAATTTAAAATGAAAAAGGAAAACAAGCAAATTGCAGTTTTCCAAAGCACCACAGAAGCATGGTGTAATAGATGAGTGAGACAGAGAATGCTTAGGAGAAACCTTAAACTGCAACCATTATGTTTATAGAAAATTTTGCTCTGTCAAGGCAGAGCAAAACGTTCACTGAAATGAAAAGACCTTGTCTTTAGTATAGGTGATATGAGTATTTAATCTGCAGTTGTTATTCAAATAATATAGATATTTATCAAAAAAAGTGGAAAGAGAGAAGAATTTTGTCAAAAGAGAAAACTGTTTTGATAATAAAGACTTGCTACTTCTGCTATTATGGCTATGATTAAAGTTCAATATGTTCTAAACAGCCTGGGAAGCTCTGGCTTTCGCAAATTCATTTAATGTGGTTTGATTTGTGGTTATTTTTGTTGTTTTGTTGGGGGGTGTTTTCATGCTGCATTAAAAACCCAGGGAGAAGGAAAAAAAATAACTTAGAGAGCAGATTTTGAATTGGATTAATTTGTCAGCTGTCATAATTTTCTCCTATTTTCATCTCCCCTTGTTCTAACAGCCAGTCTTTACCTGATTAAAACCAGCATCCCTCCAGCTATATTTTCATTTTGTTCTGTATCCTTCCCCGTGCTTATGCAAAACAGCTTTTGTTTTACTTTATTTAAATAGGAACCTGATTATGTTCTGAGAGACATGGGACCATTTTTTTCTACACTGATTGACCTGTCTATAAGACAACAACCCAATAATGCTATCAGAAGTGTTATCACTCCTTTAATTCAGATGGAAAAGCACATATTAAAACTATTAGCTCATATACTCAGAGGCATCCATGAGAACTGTGGTCATCATTTGCAGGAACTCAGTTCTATTTTTGCTGAGTATTATTTCACAGACTCAAGTCAGGCTTGGGATTTGGTGACAGTTTTTATTTAGATGAGTACAGACTAGATATTTGGACACACACTTTTCCTCTGTAGATGGCAAATGTTCTTCAAGGTAGTGAAAAAGCTGGATTAATTTTGTCTTCATTCATACTTGAAATTATTGCAGTTATTTTATCTTAACTACTCCAAAGCTGCTTCTTTGTCAGCTTGACTTAAATATTGTTTTCTAGAGCCACACTGGTTCTGTGGATGGTTGGAATGTCAGAATGTCCAGTCAGTCTTCTCTGGATGTTTTCTCACTAAATTTAGCATTCCAAAGTCCCCACGTCTGGAAAGAAAAGAAGCTAAGGCATACATATTATTGGATCAACAGATTTTGTGTTCTGCACCAAATAGCAGCAATCATGTGCAGGACTTCTTGAGAGGGGCCATAAGCAGCCCCAATGATTGATTTGATATGATATAATATGATTGTATCATATGATGTGAGATGAAGTCCTTCTCCAAGTGGTAGAGGAGCCAGTAAGCAGAGGTGTTACACTGGGCTTTGTTCTCACCAACAAAGAGGGGCTGGTGAGAAATGTTCAACCCTGGTTGCAGTAACCATGAAATGATGGAGTTCAAGATCCTTAGGGCAGCAAGGAGGGCACACAGAGGGTCACTACCCTGATGTCAGGAGATGAGATTTTATCAACTTCAGATGAGGGATCTGCTTGGTACAGTACGATGTGATAAAGCCATAGAGGGTCCAGGAAAGCTGGCTTCAAGGGTTCAAGGATCACCTCCTCCAGGCTAGGGAGTGATGCATCCCACTGAAGAGGAAGCTGCGTAAAAATGCCAGGAGGCTTACACAGATGAACAAGGAGCTCCTCAACAAGGAGGAGAACAAAAAAACAAACACAAAAATGAAGCCTAAAATGAGGGTGGAAGCAGAGAGAAGTACTGAAAAATTGTCTGAGCAGTTGGGGATTAAGAGAGCAAAGCTAAAGCCCTGATAGAATTTGATCTTGAAGGGATGTCAATGGCAACAAGAAAAGTTTCTTTAGATATGTTAGTGATAAAAGAAAGACTAGGGAAAATGTGGTACCTCTCCAGAAAGAAGCACGAGACCTGGTTACCTGACATATGGAAGAGGCTGAAGTGCTCAATGAGTTTTTTGCCTGTCATCTCCAGAAAGTCCTCCAGCCACATCACCTGAGTGGTGGAAGGCAAAGGCAGGGACTCTGAGAATGATGAACTATCCATTGTAGAAGAAGACCAGGTTCAAGATCATCTAAGGGACTTGAAGTTATGTATATCTGTAGGACTTGTTGAGATACATCTGCAGGTCCCAAGGGAACTGGCAGAGGAAGTGACCAAGCCATTATCATGCTTGAGAAGACATTACAGTCCAGTGAAGTTTTCATTGATTAGAAAAGGGGAAACGTAAGCCCCATTTTTAAAAATGGAAATAAGGAACACCTGGGGAACTACAGGTTTTCTCACCTCTGTGACTGTAAAGGTAATGGAGCAGATGCTCCTGGATGCTGTTCTAAGGCATATAGATAAGAAGGAGCTGATTGATGACATGGCTTCCTAAAGAATAAACAATGCCTTATGGTCTCCTATGACAGTGTTATAGAGTTGGTGGATGAGAATAGAGCCACTAATGTCATCTACCTGGAATTGTGCAAAGCACAATACAGGTTTTATTCCAAAAACATTGCTATATCAAGGAAATGGATCCAATTTAGAGACTGAGATAAGCACCTACAATTTCATAATGGACTAACCATGCCTTTTAATTCAGCAATAGTTCTTAATTTGGAGAGAATATTGTAGAAATCTCAGTGTCCACAAATGTTCAAAATCAGGTAGTTGTTGAAACAATATATAATTTTATTTAAAATTATTTTGTTTTCTTGAGGACCAATAGTAGAAGTCTTCTATGAATATTGGCCATACTGATAGAGAAGAAATTGAAACTTATTTTCTACCAACTTTTTGCCTCTGGAATTTTCTAAAGAGTGCCACCTGAATGGTACTCTGAATGGCTTTTTTTAATCTTAGCTTTATTTTCAAGAGGCACAAATTTTCTGAATGCACATTAACTTGAATTTCTTTCTGTTATTTATAACATGATTTATTAGGTGTTTGTATTATCACCTTCAAATAACATCTTTGACCGTATTGCATGACTTCACATTGATCATTTGTCAGCAGAACTGCAGCTGTGTACAGTATTGTATTTTTTGTCCTTAATATTGAAACATATTGTGGTTCATAGTTTGCTACTGAAGTACTGTAATAAATAAAAACATACTGGCCTGCATACTGTTTTTAATTTCAAGAGATGAAATGCTAATCTCCAGACTGATGCATCCAAAGTAGTACAAGAAGTTCTACTTCTTGCTGGTTGATTTCTGATAATTCACAGATAATTGATACCAAATTAAATATAGAATAAATTAACTTCAATACGGTTTCTAATTGTCTCAATTGATGTTGGTTCACACCATTACTGTAAGAATTCAAAGAAAACACAGTATCTGGAAAAGGTTGGTGTATGTTTTTATACAAATATTTGAAGTCCATGTGTTATCATTTTGACGAAAAGCAAACAAGACAAAATGGTGTGCTAAAACTTCAAAATGACCATATTGCCACTGTTAAACTTGCAAAGTTATTTTCTTTAATAAATAAAATATGACAAGTTTTTTTTTAAGATGATATTTTATTTCTTACATTTTAAAACAATTTAATTTTCAAACTGTTTGCTCAGCGTTCTCTTATAAAGCAAGCCTGTGCAAACTTACCTTATGTAACTATTCCTCCATCCTTAGGATAAATAGCTCTTCAGCTACACCTTTACATCTCTCTGCCATTCATAAAACAATTTTCTTTTAATCTGTGTTTTATTTTGCAAAATTATCTGAAAATTTTGACAAGTTCATGCTACTTTATATGTATTTACAAGATTGGATTCTAAACCATGAAATTGTAGGGAAAAAAAGAAAAGAACAGAATTAAGTTCTTAAGACTTAAAGTCCAGAAGAAATAAGCACAACTCATTTAGATTTTCAGCAGAAATGACAGAGAGTGTACTCAAACATCTTTACCCACCTTTTCCTCACACATTTCTAATGTAGTGATAAACCTGTTCCTTCAAAGCACCTTTTCATACATTTCTGAAATACATCATAGTTCAGATAAATTAATATTGCATTTTTTTCTGCAGTGTCAATAGAAGAAAGCGCCAAATTCTCAACTGAAAAAAAGTTTTACTTTTAAAGCTTTTCTTCCATGTCTCTGTAAACAATAACATTTTGTCTCTCTAATCCATATTACATGGCACAGTCTCAGGATCTCCAGGATAGAACCAAATGTTAAAGCACTGGTAATTTTAATTAAATTAATTAAATTAAAGACAAAGCTTTACATAACATGTAGAAAGGTGTCCAAGCTTTTGTGTAAGAATTGAACAAATCCCATATCTTTCATAAGACAAAAACAATGCATGAAATGGTACTTTGTGTATAAAAGTGAATAAAATAGGCTATTTTTTGATCTCAACTGTAAATAAATAAGGCTAAATATATGTGCAAATCTGCATAATACTTCAGAATTTTATCTAGAACAAAACGTGGGAAATTTTGTCCAAACACTAGTTAAAATTTTCTACTCCAGTCAGGTTCTTCTTCATTACATGCTTACTATCCTACCAAATTCTACACTGAACTTTGAGCCCAAATATTGTAAAAATGCAGCTTGTCTTAAAGTCATAAGAACTTTTCAGAAAACTGTTATATTTGAAAGTGTTTAGGAGATTTTCAGAAAAGCCATTTAACTAGTATAATGCAATGAACTGGGAAGATATTGAGTAATATCTATGCATTTTTATCTCACTTGAGAAATGAGGACAGGTCTGAGAAAAATTCTAGTCTATTGTATATATCAAATACAGTAAGTTTTCAAATGAATATGTGGTTTTTAAAGATTTTTCTTTTCCATCTGTAAGAACATATAAACCTGCCTACTTCTTAATTATACAGAGTAATAAACTGAATGTCATAGCAGGAGCTAGATATTAGATTGCAATATTTTAAAATATATCACATAATTTATCTTAAAACACATTTCTGCTATAGATCTTGCTTTCTAAATCTCAGTTGCATTAGAAATTCATAAAATCTTCTATCTACTTTACATTCTGCATCAGTTTATTTAAATGGATCCTGCAATTTCTGAAACTTTCACCTTTTTCATAAATCATGTAATTTAAACAAAAAAATTACATCTGTAAATATACTACAGTAAAACATTTTGAGTAATTTTCTGGGTATATAAATAATATTTGCTAAGTTCAAGTCAACAAAATGTTAGCTATAGCATGAGATACAGAAATCTTGTTCTCAGTGGAGTAAAGTTTTCTGTGTTAAATCATCTACATTGCAAGTCACCTGCTTTCCTCATTATTTTCTCTCCCTTAGAATACCATATTTGACCTCTTAGTCTTTTCCCACTATCACCACACACAAAGGTCTGACAACAGCTGGACAGAAGGTTAAAGACTGTAGAGCTGTGTAATTAATGGTCAAGAGAAAAAACAAAGCTGATTTCAAACCAAAGCGTTCCCTCAGTAGTACCTTTAACTTTGATCTATGACACCTACCCAGCTGACAGTTTTGAAAAACTTGAAGAAGCTTAGTAGCTTCTTAGGCATATCTACCCTTTTCAGAAACATGACTGGACCAGATACTGTAAAACTTTCTCATGAGGAAATTAGTAACAAGTGTCTCATTACAACGGATCAACAGCTAAATACTTGTTACAAAGGAATTTATCCGAAATTAATTAATTCCTTGATATAGAATCTGTTTGATTATGATTAAAATTATTATTAAAAGGAAGTCAAAGAATACTAAACATTTTTATTGTTTAGACTACCTATATTGATAAACACTGCTTTAGAAGAAATTTTTAAAAATTTTGTCAGAGATGTCATCTGAAGGGACAAATAGGAACATTTTTTCTCCTATTTGTACCATTGATTGATGATAACAATATTCCCAGTATAAGAATACCTTTTTCCTATAATAGGTTTTGGATGGACTCCAAATAACTTGTCTTTTTACATAGTAAGATTTACACACACAGCCACACACAAAGTCCTGGAATTCATAAAATGATTTTACGTGCTTTATGGGAGGTCTTTACGCAGGCAATAGCCCACAGTGAATGAGTTGAAAGAGTTGATGAATGGTTTCACAGATTTAACACCTGGTTATAATTCATGTCTGGGAATTTAAGACTTTTAGGTTCATAGTGCTAACTAAAGTACTTCCATATTTAGCATGAAGAATTCATTTTTGGAAGAGGAAAAAAAAAAATTTTATAACCGGACCTGATGAGTTTGAATAAATATAAATTCTGAAAATGCAAGGTATTTCTTCTCCAAAAAACTCTTCTAACTCGTGCAGTGGACACATATCAATGAATTTAGCTGAGTGTAAGGGAGACAGTAATTTCTGGGGTAAATTCTGGTATCTAATTTTATTTATTTATTTATTTTGCCAAATAGTATCCCATAAATAAGATACAATTTTGTTGACCTGACATTTTCTAATAAAAGTACTTTACAGAAAACAAGTAAAAAATAATAATAATAAAAAAGTAGAAATTACTTTTTCCAAGTGTATCTCTTTTTTTTGCAAAAATCAGATCAACTTCAGATTTCACCTATCTCACATATATGTGCATGTTTTAAGATACACAGGTTGGGATCTAGTAGGATTTTTTCCTAGGAATAAATGATTTGTGTTTTGCTATTACTAAGAGTTGTATTCTCACCCAGATACAGGACAGAAAGGTCTGTTTCTCATAATGATACTTTGAAGTTTAAATTTAAAATCATAATTATCTCAACAGCATTTGCATTTTTACCAGGTGTTCGCATTCAGCACATTTTACAGAAAATACTGTTTTCTGTTAAAGGAGGGAGGAAAATAGGCTGATAGTCAAACACACACTGCTGAAAATTATTCTTGAGGAAAATCACTGCATGTATCGTGCATTGATAGCTCTTCCATTTTGCCATCCTTTCTGCTCTTTTTCTATTTGTATGTGATAACTTGGTGAACTTTAAGGGACCAAGTAATACTTACGAAGAAAGTTTAACAACAAACAGCAAGTATCATACGTCCCTGTTCAACACACGCTACAACTAGTACTGCCACATCATAAGCAAAAATGAGCACAGACAGTTTAAATGGTTCCTGATGAAAGTGATATAGTTAATATATGAAAAAAATACTTTGAGGGATGATCTGCTGCAGTGGAGAAGATGCTCAGAGGAGGATGTTCATCTGGACACCCCACCACTTCTATTGGCAGCTCTATCTGTTGTTTTTAAAATGCTGAAAAGTAAGTTTTAGTGGCAGAGTGGATATCTGACATCAAACACTCTAATCTGTCTTTTCTGAACTAGTCTTAATATTATTTGTGGAACATTTCTCTTTCAGGTCAATAGAATTATAAAATATGCTGAGCTGAAAGGAACCCACAAAGATTATTGAGGCCAACTTCTGGCTCCAAAAATCCCACCACGTGCCTGAGACCATTGTCCAAACACTCGAACTCTGTCAGGCTGGTGCTATGACCACTTCCCTGGGGAGCCTGTTCAGTGCCCAGCCACCCTCTGGGTGAAAAACCTTTTCTGGATATCCAGCCTTAACTTCCCTTGACACAGCTTCACACTGTTCCCCTGGGTTCTGTCATTGGTCAAGAGGGAGAAGGGATCAGAGCCTGCCCCTCCTCTTCCCCTTACAAGGAAGTTGTAGGCCACCGTGAGGTCTGCCGTCAGTCTCCTCCAGGCTGAACAGACCAGGTGACTTAAGCCACTCCTCATATGACTCCCCCTCGAGGCTCTTCACCATCTTTGTAACCCTCCTCTGGATGCTCTTTAATAGCTTAATATTTTCTTTACCCCATAGCACAGGAACAAGACCAAGTGATTTCATTTACCTGTCAGACCAGGCTGAAATGACAGGATTACGTTGTCTGACAGAAAGTAAGTATATCCCACACATCACAGAGGAATCCAATCACAAATATTCAATGTCCATGACCACCATCAGAGCCAGAATCTCATTTATTCCTACAGTAGTGCACTAAGGTTGTCTCCTCTGCAACATTTTGTATTTTTGTATATATCTTCATATCACAGTCTCTCTTCAGGAATTAAGAAGATTGGTCCTTTACTACCCTCAGCAACATCATGTGGGCTTGCTACAGCATTCATATTTTATCTGTGAGGACTACTATTTTGGTTGAAGTAGGGGTAGGAAAAAGGGGCAGCTCCCTATATCACTCCAGAACATTAAAGAGTCAGAGAAATTGAGAGATAATAGTTGCATGCAGAAATTCGCAGCCCTACAGCTACCGTAAGTTGTCATAATATCTGCAAAAATTAAGCTAAAAACAACCATAATTAACTCTCCCAGGAAATTCAGAAGAGATTTTTATTAGTAATTCTTATCTAAAGTAGTTCTTTAAAAGGCCAGCTACCATGAAGGAATAATATCAGTCTAAAGGAGTGAATAATTATTTTCTATTCATGATGAAATATTATGACTTTTTCTTGCATTCCTCCATCTTTACATAACTAAGAAATGAAAGGGTTCCTGCACACAGTTTAATGAGATCAGCTACACTTGACCATAAAGAAGGTAATAAGCAGAGCACTCTCTCCCCATCTCCATGAGAAGTGCTTAATTAGGCTTAGATGAAGGCCAAAAGTAAAAAAAAAACGTTGGGCATTTTCACATCATAATAGGAAAAATTGATGTACAGTAAGCTTGGTACAATCAAAATTGTCATGCAACAATTACTGATGTTAAGAAAGATTTAATATTCTTGAATTTCACTTAGAAACAAAATATGTAATATTAAATCAAACACAGAATGTACTTTAGTCTAAAAGAAAAAAAAATCAACTTCTTTAAGTCAGATGTTACTAACAACCATGAGAAATACAGTATTGCAAATTATCACACTTGGCCTACCTCATTAAAAATAATAATGGAAATTCAAGTGTGAGAATTCAAAATTTCTTGGCACTTCAAAATAAATATGACAGATTGAAAATAGGAATTCTAATGTCTTGTTCCATGCAAAGGACAAAAGTGTGTTAGACAGAAGGGAGTATTCACTGTCACAGATTATAGATACCTCTAGCTGAGAGGGAAACAAAGACTGTCTCTTTTTACAGGGCCATTCACTAAAAAATAAATCATACAGAGAAGTCAATTCCTGGCTCTAAATTTATGTGATAAGTCAATTCCTGGCTCTAAATTTATGTGATTGAAAGAAAATTCTGTCGCGAATAGAGTATGTACATTAGTGTGATAATGGAAAAGGGGAAATTTTGCTACAATAAAATTCCTCAGTAATTTTGTAAATGTAGGACATTTATGTGAATTTTGAACAATGATTCTTTACAAATTCACAGTACTATTTACAAAATATTGAGGAAGATAATTCTATGTTTCCTTAGCTACAGCATGTCAGTTGTCATTAGAGTACAATTAATACTCTATTTCCAACTTGATGCTTGTAATTTAATCTGCTTTCATTAGCAAAAAAACCGAACAAACCCCAAAACAAACTCAATCCAAACCCAAAGCAAAACAGCACAAACAAATAAAAACCCCACCCCTCCAAACCCAGGCTTCTTTCCAGGAACCTATGGCAGACCAGAACTATCATTAAACATACTATTAGTAACCTGTGAAAAAAAACCAACAAATCAAGCTATCAATCAAAGAAACAAAACAGCTTAATTTGTTTTCCTTTCAAGGGAAAATGAGCAAGCAAGGACAATGTCAAGCACACAAATTGTCTCAACATTTTAGTCCTATGTTTAATTAAATCTTTTGCCACTGCATTTGCACAAATGTTAGTCCACCAAAGATGTATTTCTTCTTTCTCCACATTGATGTGTGTTTATTTCACTCTTTCCCTATCAATACTTCCAGCTATAAAGCTGCCATAAAGTGTAATAAAATCTTACAGAGAGGTTCTAAAATAGATTGATTATACTTTAAGAGATAGTTTCATCAAAATATATCTTATCATCTTTAGTGAGATTTCCTTGGGTTTTTTGCTGTTATCGGGATGCCTCTGACCTGCATTTTGGATATGGAGCCATATGACCATAGGATTAATTCAACTAGGAAAGTATCTCATGAAGTTTTTAGTCCATCTTGCTGCAAGAGAAGTGATGAATTCAGAGCTGGTTAGTCTGATTTGCTCAGCTCTGCTCATGCTACATCCAGTCAGGTCTTAAAAATCGCCATTGCTTTAGAATCTTTTACAGCAAATTGCTCCTCCATTTTGCTATCCTATTGGGAATTTTCTCTTCATCATACCCAAACTGAATGTCTTCTTTTCCAAGAAATGTCCATTGACTCTTGTTCTTTCACCACACACAGGTATGAAGAGCCTGGGTCCATTTCCTTGCAGGCACTGGGGATCTGGTATTCGGTTCTGCCCTACAGCCATCTCTTCTCCAGGCTGAACAATCTCTGATCTGTCATGTTCTTCTGACAAGACAAATGATTCAGCCCAATACAAACCCTGTGATATCACCTAATAATCACTGCCTGTGAAGCCCAACCAGCCAGCTTCAGCCTGTTTCATTCCTCTAATTCTCTACTTATCTAGAACATAATTAATGTCTCATTTGGACAATATTCTAATGTGGGTAAAAACTTCAGGCCTGCCTGAAATACTAGAAGAATTTGTTCAAAATTATTTCAGATTTTTTTTTTTTTATTTTTAACTCAGTATTCTACCATTCCATCACAGGTTTTACATTGCTGCTTTTAAGAACTGAGTCCATACGATTGGGAAGGAACTAACAGGGTAAAAATGAAACACAAATGCATAGGTCTATGTAGGGTGAAGAATTACCTGTTGAATGACTTACCTCTTTATGCATTAAGAAGTGATACTGTTGAGAAATAGATCACTAAGTCACAAAATTATTTCACTCTCTTTCTTCCTTCTCAGCAAAACAGGAAAATGGAAAAAAAGTATGATAACATCAAATAAATCTCAAATTTACACAGAAGTCTAAATTTTGACTTATCCTTGAGAAGAAATGACATTTATCTATATATTTTAATCTTGTTTAGGTGTTAAAGAGTGATATTTAGCCAAAGTTCTCTTTTATGAGCTTGACTTTTGTTAAGTTCCCAAACTAGTAAACCCAAGATTATCCTCAATTTTAATGAACTAGAAATTAAAAATATAGTAGAGGAAATACACATAGAGAAAACCAATTAAATTACCTGGTGTTTCAGGTAACAGTGATGATACTGTAATTTTAGCTATTTTCTGTCACGACTATATCAGAAACCAAAATTTTAAACTTTCTATGATGACAGAAAGAATTTATCTCTCTTTAAAGATACTCTTGCTGAAGAACTAAAGGATAGAAAATCTCAATTTTTTAAAATTAATGTTTCTGTTCATGTTTATGATTTTTGTGTATGAAATGTCTATTATCTAATTATCATATATAAGTAAATACATCTATTCTGAAATGCTGAGTTATCATAACAAAAAAGATCTTATTCTGTATAAAACCTTACTTTGCTCTTAAACTTTTAACATGCTGTTCCTCTTAATGTTATATTTTTTACTGTACTAAACTGTTGAAATTTGCTTTATATAATTCTTTCCCTATTTGTATTCTTTTTTGCAAAGTAAATGTATTTGCCCTTGGTAATATTTATTCATAATGGATTTCTAATATGTGATGATAATGGCAATTCACTTATGGAAAGCATTAGAACATCAAAATAATAAAGTTAACCAACTGAAAGTATTTTTCTAAGGTGTATTTGAGTACACTCTTGGCAATACCTATATTATTTCATTTCTACTTTCTTTTAGTGAAATTTGATATTAGAAAAAGAAGAAAAAGCACAGTAAAAACATTAGGAATAAATGAAGAAAATATTTTTAATAGCATTTATCTAAGAACTTTCTGGACCCTGTTTAATACTTGGTTTATTGGAAAATATTAGATTAATTTAAAGGACTGTTATTTTTAGCAATTGTAACAAATTAAAAAATATAGATAATTAAATAGGGGAATGATACTTTAAATAATAACAATGGACACTTAATATTTACTTGTTGCATATGATTTTTCCAATCAAACCAAAGTCCTTAAAATACAGCATGATAGAATATTGTGTTCTTTTGGCCTCCTATATAATCTCATTTATCATGTAAATAAGTTGACTAGGATTCAAAAGGTTTGCTTTTCATCACACCCCAATATGAACATCACTTGCAAAAGCTATGAAAAACTGTAGCACACAAAATCACTATTCACTATGGAACAATCAATTTTTAAAATTAATTAAACTGTAAAATTATGCACTGTAAATTGCATGCACACAATAACTATTATCATTTTTTTATTAATGAAAGATATTGTCTCATCAGAAACATGACCTCAAACTTCAATTTTGCCAAAAGGTGTTAAAGTCTGCTGAAGCCCTAAAGAGGAATAGGTAATATTGCCTGGACCAAAAAGATTGAAACATGTTGAAGAAAGTCCACCCTTTAGGTTTTGGCTCTATTTAAAAAAAACCCAAACAACTGAATTAAGAGTAGAAGACATTAACTGGATGCATGAGAAATGACAGATTTTTGAAAACATAAAATGTACTTTTTATTTTCAAGTTTTTGATGTACCTTATGGTATTTTGCAACCTCCCCAACCTATTCTATGTGCATTAAACACAAAGAAATTGCTTCACTGTCTTAAAAGAGTAATTTCTGTACAGTGCAATGATGCTGTTAAAATGTACATAACACCAAAGAAGCGATGGAGAACTAAATGTTTAATCTACTGAGTTAGAAAGCTTGTTTAAAAGATGGAATGAAATAGGGAAATTGCTGAGGTTAGCTTTTCTATCATGAAAAATCACTGAATCTTTAAAGATTTTGATTACTCTGGAAGTTGTTCTTTGTGTTGGAACCAGACCTCTTAGCTTGCACTTCTTCCACTCTCTCTTCCCTAATGGAGAGGCATTTCTGTAATAAGAAATTAGATCACCAAAGCTAATTAGGGATTTCCTTTAAAGTACCCCATCCTAGCAATACTTACCTTTTAAAATCTAACAAATGCACAGACAAATGCTCCGACTCCAGTCGCAGTATTGCTGTTGAAGATGACTTGCAATTTTATGCAAGGAAAATATTAAATAATAAATCCTCTCAGGCCTATTTCCTAAAATAAAAAGTAATGCTTTCTAGCTCTGCTGCAGTCTCAGGATAAACAGCAACTAATCCTGATGTCAAATTCTGTACAAAATGATCCTTCTTTCAGTTAATCTGCCATCTGATGAGTCACTTTTTGTTTTCTGATTGTTAGATAGACAAATCTCCTACAAGAAGGAAATGTTTCTTATACCACGGTGAAAAATACTGGCATTTCAAGCCTACTTAGGATGCATATTTTCAGTTACAGATCACCTTCTGTTCTCAGTACATCCCTGCTTCCTCTTAAGGACTGTTCTTGTGACAGAAAGCAGTGGTATGGCTTTGCCATTATTTTAAGCTGGGGTATATCATAAAATTAGACTGATATGCTGCTACTAGTTTTACCTGCTGTGTCATTATCAAATAAGAAAGCATTGCTAATTTCACCAAGGTTTAATATCAATGTTAGCCATTATAGCCTCTCTTTTTCATGCAAGGAGATAAAATATTTTATAAACAAAAAAATTTTGAAATTAACATTAATTAGTGTAAAACAATGCATTAAAACTTAATTCTAACTGCATGACTCAATAGGGCATCTATTAATTTCAGTTGTGCAGAAACTGTTATTTATCTTCAAAGGAAAGAACTGAGCAGTGCTACATTAACTGAATATCATCTAGATCTTCAGAACCTCTAAAATGTTCATAGATCCAACATAGCCCCATTAAGGTCAATAAACAAGAGCCTGAGCAATAACCTAACCAAAAGGAACCAGAGATGTGAATCCTGACGACTCTTAGAAATGTCAGCTAAATCCTTAACTTCACTCAGAATAGGCACCCTGTGTGACCTACCCCAGATTCACAGTATCTAGCATCAGGTGTAAAACACAGCATTTAAAATACAAATTACCTTGACACACACTGAGCACTCAGGTAAATTCCTGAAGGATTAAGAAGGAAAGCTGGGTTTCCTTTCTTGTGTATGTTTTGTTTCTCTGCTGTCTTCTTCCTCTTCTTTCATTTTAATTAGCGTTTAATAACCCTCCAGCCCAGCTAATGAGTGTATTCTCTGACACGCTGCTGAGAACTGCTGAGGAGAGAAGCAGCTAAAAGCACTGTTTTACACAGCTGGGTGCTTCTAAAAGTTTGCCTGGTCTTTGCTAGGCTCAAAGGAGGAAGACTCTGTGTGTGTGTGTGACTGTGGGCATCTCTCTCTGTATGTACTTCTCCAAACAAAAAAGTTGCTAGTTAAATGTCATGACTAGCAAGAAGTACTACAGTTCAAGCTTTGTGTTTCTTTTCTTCTTATCTACTTTTCCTCTTTTCTCTTTTGGAAAACTGGACTTCAATTTACAGTAGCCACAATGGCTCCAAGCTATCTTGCCTGCCTTATTTTTTTTTCTTCAAAAATAGTATTTTTTTTCATTTTTAATACATTTTAAAATAAAACCAGGCAATGCATCATTCTTTATATCAAAAGATTATTAGAGCACATAACTGAAGGAAAAAATATACTGTTAATATTTAAACCATATTAACTCATGCTTGCTTTCTGCTATTTTTTATAGTCCTGATGGCAGTTTTTGAAGCAGTTGCTGATGAGCTGTGCTGAGACTATGAGTAGGATTCATGTCATGAATTGGACAGCATAGGTGTTTTCTTGGCTATCTAGATATTTGGTTTTTTTTCTTTTGGCATTTTTCCAGGTTTAACAAAATGTCTGTGGTATAAAATAATCACATGAAAGAGAGGATGAGATTTGTTGGGTTTGGTACTTTGTTTTTTTTACTGTAGATAATGATCATATGAGAGGTGAACTTTGGGCTTTTGTAGATAGAAAACTTCTTTGAAGTTTATCTCTCAGCTCACCATCTGTAAAAGAAGATAATGCTGGTTTTTACCTCATCTAAAAGTGGTTACACTATCTGGTGTTCTTAGCTCCAAAAGTATAGAATGTTATCTATAAGCAAATACAGTTTATTAAATATGTTTTATTGAAGAAAGGAAAGTGTCACATATAGGTATAGATTTGCTCTTCATCGATAAATCTGTCGGCTGTTTCTTATGCATTATGCTTGTAAAGATCAGTTTCTACAAAATTGCATATGTTTTTAAACCACTCTGAGTAAGTTTGTGAGGGAAATAATCAAAATATACCTGCTGCAGAGTTATTGACATCTAAAAGCCCTTGTTAATATAAACCTTAAACTTTGTAAGTTTTTCAAAAGTATCCTCACAAAATTTGACTGTGTTTTAGGCTTTACAGTTCTTAAGAACAACCTTTCTTATAAAAATTGACTGCAAACTAATGTCTCGTTCTACTCATAGGTGGTGGGTAAATTTAAGGACCTTCAACAAAATGTTGTTCTTGACCTGCTGCTCCTAAACTGATAGTGAATGAAAACATGTACCTCAGTCCTGGCCTCAGAAACCATGAGACAATTGAGCCCAGGATGTTAAGGGAGTCTTGGAAAGGAAGCAGAGCAGTTGGGATTCTGGACTTCGCAACAGAAGAATCTGGCTAATTTAGGGAATTTCTAATTCTAATAAGGATTACACTCTGACAAGTAACCATAAAGAACAAGGCTGCTCAGGAAAGTTGATTATGTTTTATTGTTTTTTTGGTTTTTTTTTAATAAGACAATATGTTTAATAAAATACCTCATCCATGAATCACTCCACTGTAGACAAAGACTAAGACTTTAAGAAGAAAACCTACCTGAATAAGCAGGGACCTTGTTTATGAACTAAGACACAAACACAAAGCATAACAGGGGTGGAAACTAGAGTAGGTAAGAAAGGATTGCACTAAAATTCTTGCTTAGTGTAAGCAGGAATTCAGTTCTCAGACCCCCGTGTGTGCCATTTCAGTAAGAAGAAATGCAATCTTCATGCAGTCTAAGGAAGTGTTGATGGAATAGGACCTGGGAGTTACAGTGGACACCAAGCTGAGTATAAGCCAACAGTTCACTCATGGCAAATGGGATGAACTGCTGACTACAGTAAGCGCAAGTACATCCTGTGGTGCTTCAGTAGGAAAGTGGCTAGCAGACAGACTGATGGCTCTTCTGCTCAGAAGGCCTGGAAGAGGAGGCCTGGGAAACTGGAGAAACTCCAGTGGAAACCTATCAAGATAATCAGGCCTTACCATGTGGGTCAGGAGGAAAAACTGAGGACACTGGAAGCCGTAGCAGCAGAGTCAACTGCTTGAATGTTAGTTCCAAAGATGGCAGAATCAAGATATTCCCAGTAGTGGCAGACTATGTAACGATAGAAAATGGCCAGAAATCTTATTTTGGGAGGAACTGGTATTAGAAAAATTTGGGTTTAGGAGAATAGTCTAAGGCTCATGAGGAAAAAAATCAAAATATAATAAAGAATAATTTTTTGAGTATCAGTGTCTTTGACATAAACACCTATGTTTTACTCATAAAAACCTGAGGGATTTCATGAACTTAATCTGAATCTTAATTCTTAATCTTACTTGTATGGGGGAGCTTCCAAGAACCTTTTCTTCTCAGAAAGAAGGTCTGATTCTCCCAGCCTGTCATTTGTGCCTGTGCAAAATTGATACATTTCTATAATAGCAAAAGCATTCTTTTTACATGTAGTCCAGGAGGACAGATATAAATTATACAATCGGTCAAGGCATTTGTGGCTCTGTGCTTTAGAAGAACTCATTACCCAAAGTACCATGCAAGAAAGAGTCATCTTTCCATGGATACAGCATATAATATCTCTGCTTCAGGTTACATTCAAAGTCTGTATTTATAAAGCAGCATTTGTTTTCATTGTAACTACCTTCATATTTCAAGCTACTTAGTCAAAACAAATGTAAAAAATCTGCAAAAGACTGTGATTCATATAGTCAAAGAGATATTGTAGAGAAGAAGAGGTGATATCTGGTGCCTATATGCCCCACTTACTCTGCATTAAAAAATGCAGTATTTAGTGAACTAAATAACAATAAAATCCATTACTTCAGTATGGTTAATATTTCTGTATGTGATTTTAACTGCCAGCCTCTGTAAACTTCTGTATTTTTAAGAAATATCTGTACAAATTGCTATATTTGTATAGATCGTGGGTTTATGTGTTCCTTTGCTAAAGAGTCTCTGAGGCATGATTTTACTAGCAGGTGTTCTATTTGAACAAGGAACTTGAATGTCACATTTGAGCACATGATAAGGTCAAACTTAAATTATACAGCTTTAGTACTTTTTTTCTGTCTTTGTGTAGATCATGTATACGATGGCTGGAAGAACCACAGCCTCTGTTACAACCCATTAAAATGTGTGTATTTTTATTGTTTTCTTTCTTTCTTTCCTTTGTTTTTGTTTTTGTTTTTGTTAAAAAGAGCACACAATTCCTTTGTTGAGGAAAGGATTTTATCCAGAATTACTAAAGAGACCAGAATAATTTCTTGCAAGCAAACCTGCAAAAGCCAACAAGAGCACAAGCCATCACTCTTCACAGATAAAAAACTGCCAGTCGCCTGATATTTGTATCTTGCATATGTGAAATACTTCTTGTAACAAGACCTGGTGCCTGTAAGCAACAAAAGTTGTGTCTAAACTGCGTTGGTGAATCACAAGGTCTGAGTCTTTCAGCTCTTCAAATCAATACTATTTATTTTACTTATGTAATCTGTAGCACAACTCCATTCCAAGACATTATAAAGAAGAAACAAGGGAGTCTTGTTGAGTGCTTGAGTGTTAATTTTGAAAAAAGAGTAAGGCAAGAGGCATGAGATCCTGGGAATCTTCCAGGGTTTTCAGGACTCCTCAGCCAACTTTGACACCAGAATTTACTGGGAGATGCAATCTACAGCTTACTGCAAGGAGCTATGATTGATACAATCCTCTAACATGATTTCACAGCTCAGTGGTAGCCCCAAATCTCTACCTTTCAGTGTGAGATTTTCCTTGTTCAAATGACGTTACTTTAGGGACACTCTTACACATTCAAAAAGCTGTCATAAATCCTTCCTCTTTTACTACTTCTCATAAGGATTCTTGTCTCACATAAAGATGATTATTGTCTGCAGGAAGGCAGCTGTCACTTTCTCCCAGATGATGCTGAGCTGTGTAGCATCTGATCTCCCGCTGAGCTTGGACCTTATGGTTTTTTTTGCCCCAGCTTTGCAAACTGAAGATGCCCAGACATGCTGCATTTGCCCATCTTACTCTACTACTCTACTTTTACTTATCTGATGAGCATTCAAGTCTGTGAAGAATGGGAAGAAATATGTCTTATGGAAACAAATATTATTTTTACTTTTTTTTAGCTGAATTATTTCATATTCTTTCTTGCAGGATATGACCAGAGAATAAAAATGTTACTTTTTATCAGGGTCTTATACTGTATAAGAATACTGCAAATAATAACCATTGCAGTGAATGGACTGCAGTTTAATTCAGTCTTTACTTTCCAGAGAATCAAGTATGGAAGTGTAAGGGAATTGCTATGAGAAATGGTATTCTCTCAAAAAGTAGAACTTCCACAGGCTACTACTCATTACAAAATGCAGTATTTGATCTGAAAGACTGTAAAGCTTCATAAGTGTTGTTTAGGAATAAGAAGATAAGTAAGCTATTGTTTAAGGTTTACCTAAGTAATATTCTCTTAATAAATCACAGTGCTTATTTTTGGGTCAAGTTCCAAATTAACTGTTAAATTAATCTTTCTTTTTAAATTTTGTTTAGCTACTGTAAAACAATTCACATTTGCTAAACCAGACCAATATTTGACCAGTCCAAGGAAGGGATAGACAGAGGAAAATGTCATCCTTCCACATTTTTATTACGGGCAACTATGGTGCATGATGCATGCATACTTCCCTTTATCAATCAATCCTTGCAAACCAATTTGCTTACATTCTGAAGTGAGCTGCATTTTACAAGGGGGGATCAATTCTTAAGAGGATTATGTGTCAAAATAAGCAACAAACAGCTTTGGAGAAGCAGCTCAGGATAATAAGTAGCTGAGTAGTCTATTGTATGGCTCTTTTTTTTTTTGTGTACCTGCCATTTTCTCTCTCTGTTCTACTTAACATTTTAATAAAATTAATTGGAATTGCCTCCACTTTATATAATATACCAAGCTGTTTGCTGAAAAGTTCTTTTTCCACAACACAAGAGTTTACAGATTCTAAGGACTTTTACTTTTTTTGGTTGTAAATATGTTTGCATTTAGAATAATTTGGTGAGTTTTTCAAATACATTAAGTAACTAAACCCATACAAGCAGGCAATGCAATACTGTATAATAAGGAATTATACTGTTAAAATACAACTGCAATATTCAAGAGAGAGTAACAGATTATGTTCACTTGTTAAACCTTCCCTCATTTCCATCTTGCAGTCACTGGGAAATTAGATCAGTCCCGTAATGAACAAACAGAGATATCTGAGAAAATAAGATTGCATGTTTTCTAATATATCTAATAGTTTCATTTATTTTTAAAAAGACATTGCAATACCAGCAAACAGTCAAAAAAACTCCAAATGCTGGCTTAGCCAATGGTCTATACATGGAACCAAAAGCTGGATTCATAAAAATTTTTAATTTATGTAAAGTTTGTATATGTAAGATTACATGTAGAAAACCTGTTACACAATCATAACCTAAATTTTGTTATGAAATTCACCTTCTTATTTTACTTTGATTATAGGAATTCTAAAATGTAATAATTCCTCATGAAAGCACTTTATTTTCTTATTGTTCAGCCTGTTCTTCTTCTCTGTTGTTTCATTTGTGGATCTACTGATTAATGCATCTTTTCTGAATGTTGACCTGAATTTCTGGATTGCGAGTCTCATATATTTTGTCAATGTTTCTGAAGTCTTGTTTATCCTTCTGACTAGAATTTTTATCTGCCTGTACTTGATATTGCACTCCTTGGTAGTTTATTTGTGAAGCCTAATAAAACATGTTTCAAGATAAATCTGAGACTAATAAACATAATTATGTCAATGAAAACTACTTTTCAAAATTTAGCCAAGCTCTACACTAATGCAATGTGCCTTTAGTACCAAACAATCATAAGTTTTATAAACTAACAATGTAGTAATATCTGTCCCTTTAATTTGCATTATAAAAATATCGGGATGCAAGGACTAAAGGTGAGATTCAGCTGATGAGATGTAAAGATTTTCACCTTGACTAGACAACAGATTTTCCCCACATTGCCAGTCAAAGAAGCAGGCATCTCTAGAACATCTCAATGCAAAGTAAAATGCCTCAAATTTCAGAGAAACAATTGCTAAAATCTGTCCATTGTGCATATAATGTAATACCTTGCTACTACATACACATTTGGATTTGCATGATCAATACCTAATACCAAAATGAAATGAATAGCACATAATTATCTGATTGTATATGTTACAGAATCAAACAGAAAAATCAGATGGCTGCTTATGAATGCAAATTTCAAATTTTCAAATTTCAGTTTCTTTTTCCAACAATATTCTAATATTGAGATCTTAGCTTTTAAAATCTCTTTCTTATTAATCATGCAGCTTACAATTGCTCTATACATCTCTCATCTCTGTCCAATAAGATGCATTTTTACAGGCTGAGAGCTCCAAAGACAACCCTGGAGGGCATTACCCTTATTCTTGCCCAGCTATTCTGGCTCCCGGCAAACTGATAAGTAGAAGGATGACAGTAGATGGTGATGTATGCTAAGACCTTCCTCTATTAATGGGTTTGCTGCTCTGACTGTCCCCTTGACAAGTCTTTTTAAATGACTATCAATTCCCTAAAAACAAGTAGGGTTTTAACTATTCAGAAAGAAATAAAAGAAAACATGATACCAGTCCTCTGAGAGCAATCAACTGATGTGTGCTCCTGTCCCCACCCTTTCTAATAGAAGCCTGTGCATGGTATCTTTCTCTGAGGACCAGCTTAGAAATGCCACAAATCTTTGGATTTAATTCTAGTTAAATTAAGGAAAGCACAACTGAAAATTATTTTTGTGTATCAGTGACTTGTTTCACCATGTTTATAATTAAGATATCAACTCCTCAGAAAAATGTCCCTCTAGAGGGTTCATCACAGTCATATTCCATTCCAGAGAGAAACCAGCAATTAGACTGCCAGCAATAAGAGGAGAATTCATGTGAATTAGCATTAAACTAAAATATTAGGCTTGACTTAAAGGAAAAATCCATCAGCTCAGAGGTAGTGGTACATTATAACATCACTGGAAATGGCAGCTTCGCAATACACCATTTCTGTCCTTAAATCATTAGGGCCTACCTGCCATAGGACCTTCTATCACCATTAGAAATCAACAGATGTTTGTGCTGCACCTCAGTGCTTTTTATAAGATAATGTACAAATAAAAATAATGCCATTATTTATCAGAATGAACCTAAAAACCCCATGTCTGAATTAAGTGTTTCTTCCACATGAGGGATGCTGTTTCTATGAAGACATTATAATACAGGAAAGTAGATCATGCAGGTTCATCTAGTGGGCTGAGTTGTAGACAGTTTCAAAATTCAGGACATGAAGTTCAAGGTAACTTTCAGTACTTTGAAAGTAAAATAGCTACCTCAGTCCTAATGAACTCAAAGTGCACACACTTGGGAAATGAATCCAGAAAATTTAACAGCATATTAGCATCCTGGCTTATTAAGCATTTTTCATTTTGCTAGTCCATGAGTGATTGTGATTCAATGAATTCAGTCAGTGGCTGAATCATCAGTTTAGCCTCTAGAAGTTGATGAAGATCTTGATCTTGATGAGAGAACTGATGTATTGCTCCTTAGTTTCTCTGGAAACAGAAGCCATAAAAGTGGCCTCCTTTAGCTGTGGGGTTGTTGGCAGTGCTGTTGCTAAGGCAATCACAGATATGATAGAATGTAATATTGATGCAAAGGAGGAGAAATTACTTAGTCAAATACATCTGAGCTAAAATCCCTGTGCTGCCGTAACGGTTAACAAAATAAATGAGATGGTATATTTTCAGGATATAATTAATCTTGCTTTAATGTAGATGACTAAAATTTTTCAGATTAATAACTGATAAGTGTCCATTTCTTCCTTCTTAATCTGAAATAAAATTAGGAAGACAAGTTTATGTACAACATTGGTGCCTAAGGATATGTAACTGATCTATAATATTAATTATAAAGCTTACAATGTCATATTGTTTTGTTTCTGTCCTCTTATAAGAAAAATTTCTATTAAGATGACTCAATAAAACAGATATGATTTACCTATCCTTGAGAAAAAACATCCATTTTTTCCACTTTGGATTATGTTCTGAAATGATGAAAGACCAAATTTTTTTAAATTATTATTTTGTTTTTCCTGTTAGAACTTTTAATATACCAATAATACTTTAACTGATTGCCATTTTCGCAAAACAACAGCTCTCAGTAATTTCTAAAAAACATGTGGCTTTCCAGTTACAACTTTCAAATTTCAGATTCACACCAGAGAAAAAAGAAACCTACTTTACTTCCAACTAAGATTTCAGTAGTACATAACATTAGTTTAAAACACATTTTTTAGAACTAATGGCAAAGTCTAAGCGCATACCCAAACTGAAAGCTTAGAACTTCTCTTGAAAAAATTGTTTTAAAAACAATGCTGTAGGCACATGTCTGATTACAACATTTTCCAATTAGAGACGAGAAAATAAAGATTATGCCAAATGGATCTCTGTCTTTTCACCCAGAAAAAATGAGTTAACATGACCCAAACATCAGAATCATAGAATCATTAAGGTTGGAAGAGAGCTCTAAGATCATCAGTTTCATCCATTAACCCAGCACTGTCATGTTCTCCACTAAACCGTGTCCTCAAGAGTCACATCCATATCAAACTTTGAACACTTCTAGGGATGGTGATTCCACCACTTCCCTCGTAAGCCTTCTATAATACCTGACCAGGCTACCAGTGAAGAATTTTATCCTAATATCCAATCTAAACCTCTGCTGGCACAACTTGAGGCAATTACTTCTTGTCTTATCACTTGTTACTTGGAGAAGACATCAATCTTTGTTACAATCCTCTTTCACTTACTTATAGAGAGCACTAAGATCCACATTGAACTGCCTTTTCTCCAGACTAAACAACCCCAGTTCCCTCAGCTGCTCCTTGTCAGACCTGTGCTTCAGACCCTTTGTTGCCCTTTTCTTGACACTCTCCAATTCCTCCATGTCTGTCTTGTAGTGAGGGGCCCAGACCTGAACGCAGGATTTGAGGTGCAGCCTCACCAGTGCTGAGTACAGGGGGACAATCACTACCCTGGTCCTGCTGGCCACACTATTGCTGATACAGACCAGGGTGCAATTTGCCTTCTTGGCCACCTTGAGTCCACTGCTGGCTCATGTTCAGCTGGCTGTCAACCAGCACCCCCAGATCCTTTTCTGCCAGCTTTCCAGACACTCTTTCCCAAGCCTGTAGTGCTTCATGGGGTCATTGCAACCCAAGCATAGGACCCACCACTTCACTTTGTTGTACCTATATATTTTTTTATGTGCAAAAATTCAGTTTGTTCTTCTATATTTTATTTGTGGAAATCTTTACTTCAATAACAAGAATCCTATTGTCACTATTCTAAATTTTTAAAATACTTCTGTAATTGGTATGAGGGTTCTCAGAGTTGAAAATATGTTACTAAGCAAATATAATTAACCATGATTGGCATAAAAATAGCAAAAATCTGGTATCGCACTACTTTTACACTCTATATGTTTCTAAAACTATGTTGGCTAACGGAATAAATTAAAAGGTTCTTATTTTCAGGCCAACTGTTGAATGAAGTCACTGTATGAAACTACATGAAACGAGCAACACTATAAATACACAGCATTACCATGCTGAGTTTGCCTTCAGAATGAGGTTTTCTTTCAAATTCAGCATTAAGACTAGATTTATATCCATTCTCTTCAGAGGAATATTGCAAGCAAACTTACCTGGGGAGTGACTTCTAAGAAAATTTATGGGATTTTTAAGAAGTCTGGTTTCCCATATTTATACACAAATTGGGTTAAATTATTAAAGACATCAGAAGTAACTATCAAACATAAACACTGACATCAGCTACTAAAGCCTGACAGTGTTGGTTTTTTCCAAAGGTTTAGCAAAGCAATGTGCCTGAGACTGAATATTGAACAGGTGTGTTTAAAATGAATTTTTTTTAATGAAATGCTGATCAAGATTATTCAATTAAAAAACAATACAAATTGGAATGATTCTTTAAAACTTCATTATATCTTGAGTAATGCTGGCATAAAACAAAATACTTATGACTTTTGATCCTGTATTCATTGGTAATGGACATTAATCACACTCATGATCTTTTTGTTTACTTGACTTGGGACAGGATCATGTAACATTTGAGCACAATAATGAATTAAAAACAAATTTAAAGCTAGCTATCCTGCTACATGCTTGAAGTGTTAAAACCTATTTTCTGCCTTAAATGCCTCAACAAATTTGTGATTTTAATCAAAATACATTAATAATCTCACAGAATATTCTTAAAAATCCTCATCTGATTTTATTAGACTTAACTCTTATTTACTGTGACAAATTATGGTTTATTGAACTCCCACAGTATAGTTACCCAGATCTGGTTGCATATATTCCTGTATTGTGGACTTATGTTACACGAAGTTCAGTTTTTAGAACTGGATGAAATTAAAATGTCTCCAACACAAGAGTTGCAACATTTAACTCCAGTTTTGCCCTATATCTTGCATTTCCACATTCTCTATTCAGAGATTTGAACACTTGTAGATACGATTCATTTTAAGCTATTAATTTTAAGTGGACTTGTTTAATATTAAACTGTACTGGAAAACATAGATTTTCTTGCAGAAGTTTGGTTTACATTCTTTGAATTACAATCACATATTCTTAGACATTTGCATTCTAGATATTTCCCTTTAAGCTTAGTATATGGACTCCAAAACCAGTGGTAAGAAATAAATACTTCAAGAGATAACACTCCATGCATTTTTAACTTCTACTTAAGATGATATGAATCCTCACTTAGTTGTTTTTCTCCATTGACTCTAGAATGAATATTTGTAAAGAGGTGTGACAGAGGTGTCTGCACTGCAGACTTTTGCATTCAGCCAGATGGGCCACCATCATCCCTCTGTCCTTCTTTGTCTCTTTGGACTTCACAAGACTCTGTTTTGTATTTTTTCTTACAGGATGCTATATTTCTATAATCCTGAGCAGGCACTCAGGTTACTCAGAGAAAAGGGAGATGAAGGAATCATAGGGCATGTAGCAAACATACCTTTTCTCTGGAAATCTAGAAAGCTTCCTTCTCGATACTTTATTTACTAGTTTTCTCCAGTGAGTGGCAAACTCAAGTGAAGGACTTGAAAAGGATTGTACCAATGAAACAGCTCTGTATAATCTCCCAGGACCCAGCTGAGTGAAGAGTTTTTCACTGTCCTGTGTGAAAATTGCAAGGTTTGAATTTACAATATTCAAAATACTGTGGTAAGGCCCTGTAATTCTCCTCCTGAGATACAGCCTTTGGGAGAATACAGCTGTAAACTTTGCTGCTCCAGGACGTCGGATCAGTCAGTTGTCACTCTCTGTCTGTTCTTTGCAAACAGTTGGAATTTTTTCTCCCAAGGCTTATAATACTGCTTTTTATCTCCTAGAACTGATCTCAAATCTTGAATAAATTTAAAAAATACTGTAAATTAAATACTAAAAATCAGATTTTTAATGCATTAATTTTTGTGTAGGTTCTCTGGAGATACTCTACACACTATTAAGGAATTATGCAGAGAATCTTTTGCTTCCATAATTTATAGCTCCAGGCCTATTTTTTTTGTACATGGTGAAATTTCTTTAAATATTTTTATTTCACCCAAGCATAACTCACATTATAAAGCAGAAACAACTTTTTTAAAACTCAGATGAATGAATAACAAACATTTCCCTCATGTTACTTCTACATCTCCCAGAAAATCATGGGGGGATACAGTTCAAGTGTGACTGCCAGTACATTTAGTTCTTACCATGCACATGAGGACTCTGATGCTATAATATCTGTGTGATATCTGTTACAAATAATCTTAAGTCTAAAAGTTCCAAACACCAACTTTAAATCATTGGTTTAAAGCAGGCAAATGGATTAATAAATAATAAAAAAATACTAGGGCATATCTTTTTGTTTCAAGTACATAATTTATTAGAACATAATATCATGCTGGTTTTAGATATAAAACTATCATCTTCAATTGTACATTAGTAAGAAATTAAATCATTCCTCTCCCAAGAAGTAGAAGTAAGGCTTGTGCCACTGTAAAATCTTTAAACTAGAAAATTCTAACTTTAACATTAGTGGATTTTTTTTTGAAAAAACAATAATTTGCTGTTATCTAATGAGTGTATTTTGAAAATTTGCTAAATGAGTTTATATATCCTCCTTATGTGTAATTCTGATGCAGAAGGGTAACTCAGGATGTCTAAGTTAGAAGGAGCATAACTTTCCAAAATAGTTTGCCAAGTGCATTGCTCTAGAGAGAGCAGTGGGGACCCTCACTGCATGATGCTCTATTTGACAGGAGGATGGGACATTCTTTGAAAAAGCAGTCATGAAACTGAGTTATCCTTCCAGAGAAGCTGCCAAACAGGGCTTTGAAGGTTTCACCAAAAGTGATGAGTTTTGCTAAACAGTTTGCTTTGATTAAATTATTTGTTTTTTGATGGAGGGTGGTTGTGGTTTTGTTTGTCTGGGTTTTTGCTGTTACTGTTTTGGTTTTGGGTTTTTTTTCTGGTGCTTTAAACATCATAGCAGAATTTTTTAGTAATCCTGAGATGATTAGACAATATTTGTAATACTGTCTAGGCACTGTGGTTATAGGAGAGCTTTCCTCTGGTCTGACCGATTTACCAGCACAGTTCCCATTCGCCATTAGGCATGCAGAAAACACCTCTAGCTAATTATGCTTCTCCTTCATACCCATATTGTGTACCTAATAGGGGACCTATATTGTCTTGAGATGCAAGTAGGGTCTCCTAATTAGCTGAATAACCTACCAAAGAGTTAGTGTTAAACTCCTATACCTGATACCCTTGAATTAATAATCTACAGCACAGAGGTAGAGATGGCAGTAACACAGTAACCTCGATTTGGGTAAAAGAATAATAACTTGGGCATGTAATAGAGATAGTTCATCTTGTTCAGAAAATTGTCAAGAAAAGTTTATTTTTAATCAGTATTTTGTAAAGTGTCATCTGGACATGACTTTATTTTTTTTATTTGGCTAACCCTGAATATTGAAAAGGAAGGTGCTATAATTGAGGTATTTCATAGGATCTTCACTGAGAGTATAACTGGCCTTTTTTTGGGGGGGG
>VZTZ01021799.1:104575-193053 GCA_013400955.1 Drymodes brunneopygia | reverse complement strand
GGGGGCAAAAACCAAACACTTTTCTTCATTCAATTTTATATTAAAATATACAAGAAGGTGTTCTCTTCATTTTTTGTTTCTTTCCTTTTTGTTGTACCTCTAAAGTTCTGCTGCTTACAAGGACTTGTACTGTAAACATTTTTATTTATCAGTATACTTAATGTGTACTCTGTTATGACTGACTTTCATTTTGCTTTGAATCTCTTACATTTCAACTCAAGTCTGTTATTAAAATCAAAGTGGTCCTTGGAAATAGTACAGAAAGAGGCAATAGCTTCTTCTGTGTAGAAAACAAATAAAATATTATCATTCACTATAAAATGTTTCATGTTTTTCGATACATATTCCTTCGCACATGTGTTTATTTTTTAAAAAGCACAATTTATCACCTTGAAAGAAAGTTTTACTTTCGCTGCTGTATCAAGCAGCTATTTAATATATAACATTCATCTTACAGGATCTTGTTCTCTGATGACAGTATCTTGTACAGCATATTCAGCATGCATTTAATAACTTAAAGTGGGTTTGGGGGTTTTTGTCTGGTTTTTTTTCACTCTTTATTTTCCGGCACACATCATTATTTTCTACAGCATTTACTTCTTGAAAGTAAACTTCTCATTTCTCTGGAGATAAAGATATTTCATAGTATGTAGATGAAATAGCTATACAACCAAATTAGTTTTACATGCTTTTGGATTAATTTGATTTTTTTATATCTTGAGGGATATACGTTTGACCCAAGAGTTTCTGACACACATGAAAAGGCACCAAGCCTTGAAGACCTTCTGAGGTGTGAAAAAAATTGCTGGTACTTCTGTGGGTACAATGTTGTGTTGAGTCATGTGCATCCATCAGTGCATCATCATGTTTGTAATTCCATAGCACAATATATCATACACGTTGGGTTCACTTGCTTGTTCATGTATTTAAGTGCTGCAGCCTTTGAGTTTGTATCTATCATTCTGCATCGTTTCTTCTCCTTTCCATTTTTCTTTCCTCTTCTCTTATTTGAAATCCTGACCTATTTCTATTTTATAATTCCTCCAGAGAGCAGTATTAAATATTTCCTATATCGTAAAGTAACATGAGCAGTTCTCTGTAAAGTCATTTTCTTGAATATTACCATTTCAAACACACTTGAAAAGGCCCTAGTGCTCCCCATTTTTTATGGAATTAAAATTATGAGTGAAGTTTTAGTGCTCTATTTCTTCATTCCCAAATTGGATGTGCTCCAGGTTTTGCTTTTAAGTCTGACACTCTGAGTGACTACACTGTTTGCTGTCTTTCTTTGTGCCTAATATTTACTTGCAATATGAGAATAATGATGCAGATTTTATCTAGAAATTGCTCATTGCCCTTCAGTGGTCACACAGTCACAGACATGTGAGCATTATAAATAGACTTCAAGCCTTCACAGTTATTTCCTTGTTTTCTTTGCCAAACAATACCACATATTAATGTAATTACCTTCATTCTGACTACCTTAATAACTGTTATTGCTCAGCAATGTTAAATGTCATGGCCATTTACATCTTTCTTGAATTTAAAAAATGAAAGTCTGTTCTATCATGCTGTCTTGTGTTTGGGCTTTTAACCATGATACTTTTTTATTTTTGCAAGCTTTTACCACTAATATACAGCTGTAATCACGGACAATTCTAGAATCTAAATGGTTACAGATTTTATATTTACTATAAATGTCATGCTCTGCACATTACTATTTCCTGATGGGTGGATAACAGCTCCATCCATTCATGCTGAAATGTCAGAGAGAAATGCATTATTCAGAATTTTGTTTCCTTTATTTTGTCAGGGGGAGGGAGAAAATCCCATTTTCTGTTTAATTAGAGAGAAGCTCTACTGCCATTGACAAGAAGACTGACAGTTTTGTTACATCCCTTAGAAATTATGATACTGAAATAGACATGACCTTGGGGCTTTTGTTTGTTTTCATGATGTATGTTAAGGAAAAAAGAGAGATCTCAAAAGAATAAGGAAAAGTAAAACAAGATATATGACAACGGCCATTACAGTAAATTGATAAGAAAATAAAAAAAACTACACAGACCATACCTTTTTTGTAGGAAAAATGCTCTCTGTCTTTGCAGGATAGATAAAACAGATATCTCTTTTTCCTCCTAGTGAAAATCTAATTTAAATCTAATTTTCCAGGTAGTCAAGTGCTCAAAATTAAGGAAGGATGTGCATGATAATTGTAACTAACATAGTAAACACAGTGGCATTACCATGCTACAAACACAAAATGGTTGGAAATGCATTTTTAATTTTATTTTTTTTTTAAAGAAGAGAAGTAAATGAAGGAAAATTCCCTAGAGAACAACTACTTTACCTGTGTCTGATTCAACACAGGGGATGAAAGATACGAAGAGTCTGAGCCTGAATCAACTGTTCTGAGTTTCCTTGGTCGATTCTATTGGTACTTCAGGGGAAAAAGAGTGTAGCAAGACTGTACTGTGAACTTTCTTACTCTTGAGATATGTCTTTTCACAGTGAAGACATAAAGCTACAATGCCTGGGAATGATAGATATATGTCAGAAGAGAATTTGCTGAAGACAGGAAATCCTTTGCCAGAAATTTTCAGCTGGGTTATGGTTCATTTGTAGTGGCTGAGTGGCACAATGGGATCATAGCTGTATTTGAGAATCTAGCACAATATTTCCCTGAGGTGCTTCCCTTTCTGAAGTAGCTGAACTGCTATGCATTTTATATATTTCATGATCCGTTATAGCCCTAGAAAACAAAAGAAAAATATATGGAATGGTGTTTTGTCTATTTAGAGATCTCTACAGACATCATGTATAATTACCATACATATAAATTGTTTTTGCAAATTTTTCTGATATTTCCTCTCTGCATTTTTATGTAAACTGCTTTTTCTAGAAATAGTTCTTTAAATTCACACCATTTAGCTATAAATGTTCAAGTTTTTGAAGCCAAAGTCCTAATCTATAGATAAGAGGCAAATCTCTGACATTATATCAATCATATTTCTGGAAAGATAGTTTCACACTCCCCCCTCCACCCCCCACCTTAAGGATTGGTGTATATTTATGCTAGTGTTCAACAAGATTGCCATGTTGCTCTTTCCTATTTTGAATATGGATTTACAGTGCTGGTTTGCCTCCTCAACACACCAACAGGTGTTGCAGAAATTTTTCTTGGATTATTAACATTGATTCTCACAAAGTAACAGACGGGAGGGGAAAAAAAGAAAAACAAGGAATTTACAAAGAGCAGAAAAACTATAATAAAAAACCTTTCAGTTTTATTTCTTCCTCAGGCTGCTTCATAGAGTTCTGCAATGTATATCTCAGAAAATACATATAGCTACCTAATTTATAGATTTCCAAGCTTTTAAAATGGCCTAATTATATTTAATTTAGAGAAAAAAAGCAAAACCATATTTTTTCCATTCATTAGAGAGGTGTGATAATGATTAATTCTTTGTAAGACTATCTCAATATAATATATTCGGATTTGTAAGACTATCTATATATATTCATATTCCTTCAGGTACACATGAAACAGCTGCAAAGATGTCAAAAGCTTATTTTACAGCAAAGTAAAGCATCTTATGAAATGTTTTGGTTATTAAAAAGTGAAGCAATCATAGCAATACTTTTATTTATTCCTATTCAGAACTTTCTGTTTGCATTTCTAACAGCTATCTTCCCTAAAGTAGAGATTTGGATTTAGTTTATGGCAGCAAAGGGGAAAAAGCTGCCAGAAGTGATTTTAATCCATTAAAAGAAGCTTTATAAAATGATGGAAACAGAAATTACAGATGCCTTTTGCCAAATACAACTTTCTTCTCATAATTAAATCCTAACACACAGTTGTCCTTCTGTTATTTACTAAAAAGTCTAACTTTTATTTGTTTACTTTGCTGAATACTTTTGCTCATTACTATTTAAATCTGTTAATAGATACCAAATGAAGGCAATAAGTATCTTATGAACAACATGCCATTCTAAGAAAGAAAGCAGAAAGAGAAGAGCCTTTTCAAAACACAGTTCTTAACTTCTGTAAGTTGCTGAGCCCTTCCTGAGAGTTGTCAAGAAGCCTCAGCTGCCCCTGAAGTCAATGGGAGCTATAAGTGCTCTTGGCCTCTTTAGCATCCTAGCCCTGAGCACCTGGCACTCTTTTTTATGCATGGTATTTGTCTAGGGCTTGAAAGAAGTCAGCCCCAAGCATCTGTACACATTGCATGCTGTGCTGCAGTGTAGAAAAGCGTGAGTTGCCCATAAAAGAGACTGTTCGAGCACTGGAAGCTGTTTAGAAGAAATTTAAGGGAATTTAATTTCCTGAGGTACCTTTTGGTGTGTATCCTGCTTGCCAGCAGCTGATTCTGTGTTACTTCTATCAAACACCAAAGGAAAATGATGCCACGTTCAGAGGCAAATGACTGCCCTGGAGGGATTTGTCCCACGAGGCAGGTAAGCCATTACAGGAAATGTCACATTTGTGAAAGAGACCTCACCTTACTGCTCAAGGGCCACCCAAAGCAGCTCTCTGAGAGCAACTCCTGCTCATCTTTTCACCCAGGTGTTCCCTGAGAGATGGAAAGGGACTGCTTCCCTGACTGTTGGAAAGCTTCACTTCTAAGGGTAACGACAACCACCTGGAGGAGGCTCTCCTGTCTTGTGGAAAACATGTACTCAATGACTTAATAGGGGAGAGGAGTAAAATTAGGCAAAGCCTAGAGGCTGGCTGCTTATAATGAAATGATTCATGTGGTTTGCAGTTTGCTTTCTCTCACAGTTCTAAAAAGGCAGAAGATAATCATCCCAGAGCACCCTACATTAATTATCAATAGAAGTTCATTTCAAACTATCCCCCAACAAGAAGAGCAAAAAAAGAAAAAGTGTTTCTGTGCACAGACCTACCTGTCCACCTGAGGGAAATACAATAACCCTACTCCCTCCAGGGGGACCCTAGATGAAATTAAGCTAAGTAACAAATGGTGACACACAAAAGTTCTGGAGCTGTCATGTATGGCATCTGCCTACCAGTGCTGGAAATCAGTCTGACCTGCCCATAGTCCTTTTTTCAGTCACTCCAGTTTGTTCAAAGGTTTACCAGCATTCAACTGTGCAAGCGGTACAGGCACTTACCAACATAAAATAGAAAACCAGTCCAATTATTAAGAGAGAGAATAAAAAAGAATAAACCAATCATGAAGAATTCTCATTTTGATTTTTCTGTTTTCAAAATTGTCTTAAAAAGCAATAACAGCTTCTTTTATTAATGCTGATCAGGAAAGAACTTGTTTTAACAGAAAATAGTGAGAAATTTTCAAGGTACTTTTCTTAAGAGAAAATGTGTTTTACTGGTTTTCTAAATTGTTGAAACAGGCAAAACAGAAAGCTTTTATCCTACAGTACTAGATGATTCTAATGCGAAAGGTCTGATTCCATTTTGAAGGACTAAAACCCAACAAAAATTCTTTTCCTATGTCTCTGTCTTATGGCCATGATCCGGGCAAACGAGAAATGAAATTATATTGCATCTAAGATACTTTACTGGAAAGAAACTCATTCTTTTGTCTGGAAAAATGGCACTGTCACTGAGAAAAATCAGTTCTCCATTTTTGTTTATCATTAGGCTCAATGACAGCAAAAGCCCAGGTAAGAATTATGACATCCATGACAATAAAATATGTATGTGCTTCACAAGAAAAAAAAAAAAGGAGCTGCAGATTTTTTTCTCTATTATCTTCCTATTAACAGATGCTTTTATATGTTGTTACACAGTATTTCCTTGTGATTACTGGGAAAGAATCCCTCCTCTGAATATTGGATAGATGTAATTTTTATGTTATATTTTTATTTTTTAGGAAAATAATGTTTGTTTTACTGCTTTATTCAATTCTCTTGCACATTTATCAAGTTCCACAATTTTGACTAGATTTTGTAATATCCTCAGTTTCAGAAAGCACAAAGACATGATGAAATTTAAGTTGTTCTAATTTTCATTTGAATAACTTAATTAGTGCTTGAGATACTGTAGTAGTTCTGAAATTTTATGATTCTTTACTGAGCCTTCCTATTCTCCACATGAATATTTTAACATGTTTAACTATGATTTTTAACTCATATGCAATGTGTTTTGTCCTTTTGAATTTGTTGTCAGGCTGCCAAATGATGCTCATCTAATTGGTGACATAAGTGGTGTTAAGTCATGTTGCAGTCATGTTAAGGTGTGAACGTTACTAATTATTATTTTTGTATATATTTCTTTTATATCATGCCTAGGGAAGCAACCAAATTACAAAGTGTGTCATAAAGGCAAATTATCATGAGATCACAGAGTTGTCCCTCAAAGGGGTAAAAATTCTGGGCCAATTCTGTAATTTACAAACATGTATCACTAGAGGAGTTAATTAGGATGAGTTCCAAAATAGTAGGAGTATGTCCTCAAATAATAACAATGCAACAGTGGGTGTAGCTTAGAAAACATTAAATTGACAGGGACTACATTGGTGAGTATATTAATGGAAAAACAGATTAAAAGTCTGTAGCAACAAATAAAGTCATTATTGTACTTTTTTATTGTTATTCTTTTTTTCTCCTTCATTTTAATTCAAATTACTAAAACAGTTTTATCAAAAATAATGTCCTTGTTCTGTGTTGGCACAGAGTTGACCTTCTAATATTCCACTGAATGGACACAAATATTGGAAAGAAAAAAGCTGCTAATGATCACACTTGGCTCAAAAGCCAGGCCAGAACCCTGAAAAAATTTCTAACAGTTAGATTAGGATTTGGAGTTTAAAATAGCATTTCTTAAGGACTACAGGGGATGAAACAGTACTAAACTAACATGACTGCTCCCCTAATAATTAAAACTGCAAGTTCAAAAGTAATTTTTTGCACTATTATGGGATTCCTAGAACTCCAGCACATGTAGTATTTCTGTATAAAATCACCAAACAAGCAATGATTTAAAATCAGGGTGTACTGTCTTTCATAACATTAATGATGTAATTCATAATTTATTATATTTGACTGCCATATGAAAAAGCCTTCAAATTATAGCAGTAAAATCAATCTCTCAGTGAGTCACAATAGAAGGCATTTGTTTATCATATTTCATTTTTTTCCTATTTCTTTCACTTTAACATTATATGAAGTTTAATTTTTAATTATTTTTCAAGTTGATTATTTCAAGTCCCAGTTCATCAAAATGCTCCTTGAATTTCAAAGTACATCTTGAATTCTAGATACTTTGTTCTGTAGAAGCTTCTGGGTATCTGAACCTATATACTTGAAAGAAATGAGGGATAATCATAATGGTGTTCTGCTTCTTGCTTTTAAGTAGCTCTTGGTTAATTTAGACAATTCTGGGACATTGGAGTATAATGGACAAAAAATGACATCCAAAAAGCACAGCACCATGCAAGCTCATCAGGCTTTCATAAATAACATAAGCAACTATTGCAGATTTACTCATTTAATTAATGGGCTATGCATGGCTGGAATGACTAGCCTTTCACATTTTCATTCTGTTAGTTTTCTAATATGATATATAAGATGAAAATATATTACACATCTTATTAGGAGTGTTTTGCCTTTAGGGAAAAAAAGTAATTGCATGCATTTGGATCAAATTTATCAAATAGAAATGAGAGAGACTTGTTTGTAACACAAGAAAACTCTATTCCAAAACTAAGTAACCGTTAAAATTGCCCATATTTCTTCTGTTTCTTGTCTTTAAGACCAATCAGCACTGATAAAATAAATGTCCTTCATTCATATTTAGTCAGCAAAAATACAGAGTATTCTAGTGGTTTATAGCAAGTCTATAAGTTGCTGTGGAGATAATCTGAGTTTAATTCTTTGCTGTGCTATGGATTCTCTCTGTTATCTGGTGTAAATTGTCTAGACATTTAAGAGCAAAAGCTTAATAATGCAGATTTTAGCCTTTGATAACTGCTTTGAGAATAAGATGTATGACAATAATCTAGTCTGTTCAGTGACACAGTTTCCCCAAGTCTTTGACATAAAAGGATGTTGCTCATCTCAGTCCCTTTCTCGGCCTTTCTGTGTGGGAATGCACACTGCAAGGTCTTTATAATCCCCCACAGGCAATACAAGCCTGTTCTGCCTTCACTCTGAGATAACTACAAGTGCTGCTATTTTTGTGTGCATAGTGTTTAGACTCTGCCACAGAGAAGGATTTGCTAGCATCAGCTAAGAACTGCAGCGATTACTCTTAACTAGTTGTTGGTCAAATTGGTGCATATGGCTATCTTATGTCTGCCCTCTGAAAGCATCCTGCCAAAGGTATGGGTCACAGTACTGCACATTTTCACAGCCCAAACACTTATTTTAACAGATAGTCTAGACACATATTGATGTCTATATATGTATTTATCTTTGTGTGTGTCTGTATGTATGTATATGGACAAAATTCCAAAGCCTAAAGGCCACCCCCAAACTTTACTAGAAGTTCACTGTTCAAATAAATTCAAATGCCTTCTTTTTAAGCTCAGAGTTTTTCACCAAAAGGCAGTACCACTGTTTTAAGTTCAATCATTTCAGCAGAAACTTATAATTATTACCTGGCACATTCTCAGGCAAAATATTTCCAGATTTTCTCTCTGTTTTGCAAGCAAAGTAACTGTCTTCTGATCTGAAATTTATGCTCATTGGAGAGGAAAGGAGACTGGGAAAAGGACAATTCCTTGTGACAGCAATAGGATTGGCAATCTCATTTAACATAAGTGTTGTGCTGTGCACACAGCTGGTTGTGATAACTGATTTATAGAATAAAGTGCTCATGACTGTTCTGCAGTGCTTAACTGATTGATTTGTGTCACCAGCTGGTTTGTACCTGTCCTATTATGCTTTGCACTGTCACCCACTCTTTCAACCTTTTTGTTTGCTATTACAAGCAGCTACTTCAGTTGTAACATACAGCAATTTAATAACTCTGTACAAATCAGAATACAACTCTGATTTTTCAGAATCTTTTTCAGAAGCTGTTTTAACACATTCACTGTTTTCTTTGAGCAGGGTGAGGGGTGTCCCTTGGATTGTAATAATAGGAACAGAAATTGTGAGTACCTCCATTCTATGAGTAGGCATTTGAGACCAGAATGTGTTTAATTAAATTCTTTAGAGATGCATATATGAGAATGATCTTTCCCAGGAAATATTTATTTATCTCCAAAGAAAAAGATGCTCAATCAACTTGTAAATGAGAAAAATATTACCCTTGCACATCAATTTCACCTCATATGTGTAAACTGAAACTGAATTACAAATTTCTTGTGCTCCTATACCTCAGATTGAACTTTATTAAAAGTCAGTGTGGTCTAACAAGAGATATAGCAAACTTTCAAAAGCAGATTTGATGTGCATCACCATCTACCTAGATGTAATATTTTTCTCTAAAAATATCTAAGTGAAGAGAATTTAATCAGTTGGAAAAAGTAAACATGAGTAATTTTTTTTTCTCTTTTCTGTTTAATCCTCAGAAGTTCCCTTGCCTTGACTGCTCAACAATTCTGTGAGATACCAGACATATGGACTAATTCTTAATCTTCATGCTCATGCTCATATTTAGTGTTTGTTTTTTCAGATTTTAAATCTCTGAAAGGATTTTGTGTTGTTCCCCTCACATCCCTCCTTTCTTTTACGTGCAATTTTCTCCTACAGCACAACAATAAGTACTTTGGAAATTACTGAAAAAATATATAGTTGGTAACAACGTCAATAATTGTTTATGTAATTTGATTTTTTCATGAAAAAATGCAAATTAGATGCTGAAAATGGATATATGTAATTAAACTATTTGATTTGTAATTTCTGTAAGCACTGTTGATAGAAAAATTACATCAATACTTAGATTTAGAGCTGCTTTACATCAATATAATTTTCTTGACATTCCTTGGTCTTGAATTTTAGAAATATTACTTACATTTCTAAAAAGTAAGAATATTGAATTTCAAAGCTAATATGTCTTATGATAATTGGATTTAATAAAATCAGGTTTACTTTTATGAAGCTTTGGACAAATTAAAATATTTGGTGACATGTCCTTCATTCCTATAAGGTTGCAATTCTGGATTTTTGGGACAGAAGTGAATGTTGGTCCATGGTAGATGTTATTGAGTTTAAAGTACTCTCTATTACCTCCTATTGAACAAAGTAAATACTGGTATAATTTTGTTAACAGGTGGTTTATTCTAGAAACATTTTATTTTAAGTTTTTTATGGTATCTTGGAAACACTTGTCCCACAAGTGCTTCAAACTTGCTAGGTCAAGAGGATTATCCCAGCCAAACTTTGCACTCACATCAAGATGTATGAGATCTTATCTCTCTCTTTTGTCTTCTGAGAAGACCAACTCCAGGCATGTAGAATTTATAATATTCTTTTCTCAAATAAGGCCTTAAATTTGATTACAAGGAATGTAGGGACTTGAGTCAAGGTTCAAAAAAAAATACTTCCCTCAACCCCTAGTAGTTTCAAGGGGTTTTTTTTTGTCTTTTGTTTTGGCTTTGTTTTCAAAATCTGTGGCTTTATGCTTGTCCCTTTTTTATCAAATTTTGTATGAATCTAAGGGCAGTGGGATTATTTATGGATGTATGGGCTTTCTGAAGCTTTCACTGCTAGAATATGCAAAGACAATATCTTTTATTCTATAATAACTCAGGTTCTTTTAACTTGTTACATAAATTCATTAGAATGTATCTAACAGACAAGCATCTCTATGTATGCAAATGTCGACATATCTTCCATACATACTGTCTTCTCTAACCATCTAATATTGGCTCATGGAAAGTGAGGTATTCATAGAAGGGTATAAAAATAAAAAAGTTATAAAGTTAACCCTCTAGGAAAATCTGGTGAATGAAAAGATTGGATTCTTCCAATTCTTTACAAAAATTATTTTTATGTCACCCCATGAATCCAAAGGTATATGTCAAGTAAAGTAGATGGTGAAAAATTAAAGGTCTAAGGGAGAAAAACCTATTACACCTATGCTTTCCTGGAAATTAGTTTTAGATCTATTTCTGATAGTTTATTCATTGTCACTCTGTTAACTAATTCTGCTCAAAATTCTCATTTATACTTTCCGATATGCAAACCAACAAGTATTAATCTGACCTTTCTGTTGCTGATGTTGCTTTATTTTCCTGTATATATATACAATAACACATAAAAATATGCTTTTTCCTAATGGTATAGAATCTAAGGTTTCTATTTGATAGAGATTTAGGCAAAAACTAAAACTAAACAGTTTATTGTGGGTTATTTTACTTCACTCTTGTTTGTCTGTTCTTGCTTTTTTTTTTTTTAATTTTAAAAGCACTGGGTATTAATATCTGCTTGCTTAGGAATAGAAATATATTTGCACCTTATTTCTTAAGGGTACTTTCCAATTCCTATTAAGGTTAATAGCCAGATTTCCATTTATTTCAATGATAAGAGGTCATATCTAATAACAGTTTTGATAGATGTATGCCCAAGGAACCAAGTCAGTTAAAATTTACTGATTTACTGTCTTTTAATATCTCAACTTGAACAAGCCCAAAAAATGATCTCATGTCCTTCAAAATGCTTCTCTGCCAACTTGAAATGCTAGACAGCTTGCAATGCTTTGTTTTTAAGACTGAATTAATCTAGAAGAAGAATGTACTTGAGTAATATATAAGAAATTTACTTAAGTTTAAAACCAAGGAGAGTACATACCTGTGGAGGGAAAAAATCTAATTATTGTGTGATGTATTCTGAAAATTACCTCTTCATTAAGTACCTAAAAGAGACCTACAGGAAGGCTGAAGAGTGGCTTTTTACAAGGGCATTGTGAGAGATTGGAAGGAGAGTGGGAGGCAGCTGGACTCCGACCAATGCAGGAGAAACAGCTGATGCCCATCAGCCTTTGACTGCATTGTTGTTATTTATTGCAAAATTTAAGGCTCCAAACTTAGAAAACACACTCTTGGCCTCATCCCCAAAGAGTGAGTTGGGGGAGGGTGGCAAGTCCAAATATCCTGAACAGCTCTCTAGAAATAAAGTGGGAAATAAATGGAAATTCAGGTTCCCTGTAGTCTCAATGAAGCTTTGCAAAATGCAAAATGTTCCTACCCTGCCACGTCCTGGTGGTAGTGAGTATAGAGCTTTGCTGCCACTAGAGGCGCAGAACGGGATTGCTGAAGTCTTTTGAAATTAAAGGCCACAGATATCTGCGGCAGAAAACACAAAATACCTCCAGATGGAAAGTTCTTTCCTTTTAAGACCAATCTAAATGGGAACAAGTTTTCTTGTTCTCTCCTCTTGCAAGTATTCCAAAAGAAGTGGGGTTCCATTAGAAGATGAAGTTGCAATGGTTCTGAAGAACTGCTCTTCTTTGCTGCATCAATTGTATATATATTTTTGTCTTGATAAGTTTTAAGATATTTATGTTCATCTATGTTTCATGTAAGTTTGTTACAAGGAATGTTTTAAAATATTTGGTTTTTTCTCTCTGGTTGGTACAGTGGGTAGAAAATATTCTATGTTACTAATTAAAAAAAACAACTGAGGTGACGGGAGTTTGTGTGCAAAGGGGCAAGGGAATAGAAGTTAAGACAGGAGAACTTCAGTAACCAGTTTGCAGGGATCTCTGAGTTTATAGCAAGAAACCTGAATCCTGAGCCTAATTTCCTCTGCTGGGGAAGAATCTCAAAACACAGGCTATATTCAATGTCATTCTGAAGGACAGCATCTCATAACCATTCTCGAAATTAAGTTTCAAAATGTGATCAAACTGTATTTTCATTGTCAACTCCAACTCATTCAAATGACTATTCACTTTTCAGGTCATATTGCTATTTACATAATTGGCTGAAGCTAATATATACTAGTCAGAAATATTTTGATACACTGCATTTTCTTCCTTTATGACTCATGCTTCATGCCTTGATATTCATCACAGATTGAGCTGCACACTATAACTGTTGAGCTTGTGCCTATTTTACTGATTAAACTGAATATTTTAGTAACAGAATTTACATATACACTGATTGCCCTGTGCTCTTGCATTTTTTTATGAGAGGGAAAAATTAAGGAGTGTTACTTTCATGCCTTTCTATAATCTATGCTCTGTCTCCCTGATGTACATGTGGTTAAAACTTGTTCAAATTATTTACAGGCTTTCTCATTTTCCAGGATCTAGATGCAGTGTATGTAATTCCTGAATTTAAATCCTTTAGGAAGGTGCAGAAATTAAAATAGTTCTCTTAAAAATATATCAGTAAATTCCCCACTATGATGAAAGAGCAGCCATGTTTGAAAACCTGTCCAAGCAAACACAAGATCTACAGTTCTAAGAATCATATTTTCTGTAATTTGGGAAAGATAAAGACAATACTGTGGATGTAATAGAAATGTGGTTTTGGTTGCTATGTAAAGCAAGCATCACTTTCCTCTGTTATAAATTTATACTTTGATGTTTGTTACTGATTTCACAGTGAAGACTATGAAAGCAGGTCACTGTTTGGAATGCAAAAATATTTTTTTTATAACTTTGAATTAATTTCTGTTTTCACTTTCACCCTTTATGTTCTCTTGTGTGACTGTGAACATGCACATGCTTTTGATCCTATTTATGCCTTCACAGGAAGTAATTTATCGAGCACAAATACTCAAAATAGGATTTTTTTCTGCTCATTTGTATTTATACCAAATGGCAATGCTAATGAGCTAGGAAAGATAGTCCTGCATCATTGTCTTGATATGCTGTGTTTTGAGTAGTCCTAGGGCACAAGGCAGTGTAACTTTTTGGGATGTAAGAGTCAGAATCCCTTTCATTTGAGGATTCTCCAGAACTACAACTTTTTGGCCAGGATAAGATGTTATCACTCCCACAGGAAGACCCTGTTCCTGTTTTTTTATTTCACAGATGAGGCATAACCTCAGTGGACTCATAGATGAAATTGTCAAACCTAAAACAAAAATGGTCTCAAGTGTAAGTGCTTACATGTTACATTTAGCCAAGATGGTAGCATTACTGAGTGTTTGTTTAACATGACTCAGTAATTTAGTAAAAGTGCATTTGGTCTATAATAAAACTACTCACTATGTTTTATCTATCTTAGTTTAAAATAAAGAAACCAAATGGAAGACATGGGAGCAATCTTTCTCATTCGTTCCCAGTCTTTGGGGGCAAGTTTCCATATCAGCTTTTTCCTGCCCAGATCAGAGCATTAACTTGAATGCCAACATTCTGTAGCTATGAAAACACTTGGAATATATGGATTGTATGTGTGACTGTGGAACTGCTTTACAACTTTTCCTTCTATGTGCGTTCCAGTTACCTGGTGTAGACCAAAATGTTATTATTTATGCACTGAGAAGAAGTTGATTATTTTCTTAGCAGGTATGGAGAAGTAAGTTTTCAAATCTTTCTCTTTTGTATGAATGTGAGTTATTAGAAGACATTGCATCAGAATCAGTGCATTAAAAATCATGCAAACAGGGCATGCATCAGGACCAGAGTGTTAGCCTGACTCAGGAAGTTATGAGCCAGGAATGCTTATAAGCAAGCTAATATTAGCAGTGATGTATTTAAAACCTCAGAAGCTACCGTTTGTTGGAATATCAAAGTGCACAGTGAACAAACAGTGAGAAGTGTGAGCTGAATTGAAAAGTCTCTGACTGGTTTTGAAGGGGTCAGCAGCAGCACCAAATGTAGTTGGAGGACAGTGACTAGTGGCGAACCCCAGAGGCTAATACTTAATCCCATCTTCTTTACCCTGTTCTTTAAAGATCTGGTTAATGAGGCAGAGAGTTTGCAGACTGAACTGAGAGGAGTAGCTGAGACACCAAAGGTGTATGCTTCCATCTTACCAGTGTAGATAAATACTTGAAGGGAGGGTCCAAAGAAGATGGAGCCAGGTTCTTTCAGGGGTTCTCAGTGACGGAACCAGAGGCAATGGGAACAAAATGAAATACAGGAGGTACCAGGAAACCCCTTTTTTTTTTTTTTCTAACTGTGAAGATGACTAAGCACTGCAATAGGCTTTCCAGGGTGGTTGTGAAACATTGGTAGGAGATAGGAAAAAAAATCTAGACACTGTCCTGGACAACTTGCTCTTAGTGGCCCTGCTTGAGCAAGGGGGCTGGATCAGATGGCCTGCAGAGTTTCCTTGCCAACTTCAACCATTCTGTGATACTGTGAAAGTCACCCACAATTAAAATCTTGCTCTAATATTCACTATTGACATTATAAATGGCTAAACTGACAGCAAGCTGGATTGACAGAAAGAAATCCATATATAATTTTCATAGGTATTCAGTATAACTCATTACACTGTAATTCTCTAACTTCACCATATTTAGGTGAAATGTACTTGCAAAATTACGTAAATACTAAAGGATAATTTCTTAAGAAATATAAAAAATCTTTTTCTTTACAAAGAGGAGGGATTAAACAGTAAAGGAGGAAGAAGAATTTAGCTTTGGTATCCTGGTGAATCTAATTTTTTAATGGTTTTTAAAACACTACATTTGCCATACTCTAGGATGTTCCCCAAAAGACCCTAAAGGAAATAAGTTGTACTGAAGTAATTTCTTCAGTGTTTGATCATACTTACTTCTGACTCATACAGCAGTTCATTTCAAGACTCTAGCCATCTTATCTTTTCTTGTCGAAGGTCCCATTTGAGACCTTCAATTAGGTTTTCTATCAGTAGAAAAAATCACAGGAGAAGACAGTTTAGGGAAACCAATGAAGATAAACAGAGAAAAAAGGAGATTTTTGGGAGTTCCTAATCCACCTGGAATTTGGAGGTATTGAAGCACAAATCCAGATCTGAAAGTCTCAAAGATCTTGCAAAGTCCTGCTTTCCACATACAGTGACAGATATCCAATCAACGGGGCTTTCCGATGTTATTTGAGCATGCTGTGCGCATAATGCCATGACAAACCAGTGAGATACAGGCAGTGTGCAAGGTATTAAGAGGCTCTGCATTATTTTCATTAAGAGGTAGGTAGATATCATTTTTCTATATCTGTCTTTTTTTAAATTCTCATTTATTATTATTTTTAATGGCTGTGAAGGTAATTCTGTGTCTAAAAAAAGGAAACAAGAGACCAGCATTATGCAAATGACATGTCTGTATTGGTACAAAAGAACTACAAAAATTTGAACGGTGGATTGGAGTTGCTTTAACAGTAAAATGAAAGATGAATGGCTTTATATCAAGTTTTAATGAATACCTGACTGAGGAAGCGTATGAAAACAGCATGAGCAGAATTTAGAACAAAGGATTTTCTCAATAGGATATTAGTGATAAAAAATCTGCTGTTCAAAAATGAGACAGAGATGAAGCTTCATATTCAGCAGAACACAATACTGCCAATATGGACATCAAACCTTTTGTTTTTCAATTCCAACCCATAAAACTTTACATTCCAGTTGAGTAATAAAACCAGACTTGTTTTGAAGAGCTGTCCTCTGCCTTATCATAAATCTTTTGCTTGTATTGGTCCCAAAGTAACAAAGTTTGTAGTAAAAGTTTTAAGTAGTTTTGGAATTGCTATTACAAACATAGTGAGAAGCCCTGAAATACAGAAGAAATCCCACTCTCTGGAAAATGGAGATGGGTTTATTTCTATTCCTCAGACATGGAGTTAAGTTTTCATTAACCTAAGGTAGAATTTTAGTCAGAACATTGGCTATGTCTATGCTTTCAGAAAAATTATTTAGTCATGTGCTTGATCCAAGTAATGTGTAAACCTATGGTCTAGATTTTAAAATACTCAATTCCACCCAGTCAAGGTTGATATTTGCAATTTTCCAACTGGAAATAGGCGATGAGCTATGCTGAGTCTTTGGCCGAGACTGGCAATTGTTTTGGAAAGTGTTAAATGACACATGACCTCTTTATATGAGAAACCATTTTAATATTTTATCCACATAAATGAGCAGTTCCAATGACAGTCTCAATGTAAACATTCCCTACTACTTTAAAATAATTAGGACAGAAACAGGCTCTGCACAAGTACATACAAAAAGAGACAGAGACCTGGAAGTGTGTGTAAATAGCAGAGATCAGATATGAGCTGTATCAACCAACTCTGCACTGGTGCAGCTTTATCTTGAATATTCTGTGCAGTTTGGGTTACCACAAAATATAAAGGACATTAAGCTCTTAGACAGCATCCAAAGGAAAGTCACGAGCATGGAGAATGGTCTGGAGGGAAAGCTTTATGAAGAGCTGCTGAGGTCACTTGGTTTCTTCAAACTGGAGAAGAGGAGATTGAGAAGAGATCTCATCGCAGTCTAAAGCATCCTTGTGAGAGATAAATGAGGGACTCTTCCCTCTTGTGACCAATAACAGGACTTGAAGAAACAGCATGAAGCTAATTCAGAGGAGGTTTGGGGTGGATATCAGGAAAAGGTTCTTCACCCAGAAGAAGGGCACTGGAGCAGGCTTCCCAGGGAAATAGTCACAGCACCAGCCTGACAGAGTGCAAGAAGCATTCTGACAATGCTATAGGGCACACGGTGTGACTCTTGGGGATGATCCTCCATAGGACCAGGAATTGGCCTTGATGATCCTGCTGGGTCCCTTTCAACTCAGCATGTTCTGTGATTCTAGGAAACTTCTGAAAAGTATTCCATGTTGTAGATTTGTTGTAGATGATCCTCTCAGAGTCAATATAGAATAAAAGACAGAGAAATGAGTAGTTGTTCAACTCAGAATATAAGTTAATAGTATTTTAGTTTTACCTAGAAAGGAAAACCCTCCATAGACTATTTCATTCACTATTATGCATTTACATACTCAGACATGGATGTAAATCAGTTCTAAGCTCTCCAGTTCTAAGCTCTCCAGCTCTCATACTGTGTGAAATCAATCACAATTTTTTTGACTGATTTGAAAATAAATTGTTTATTTGGGGTTTTATTGTTACAGCTAGTGTGAAGTAGAGCTGCGGTCACTATTTCCAGCAGAGATGGGCTTGAGAAGTCCTATGAAGATCACAGTCCTGCATCAGTTCTATAAAGATCACACTGTTCATTAAGCAAAATGCCTGTGGTGTAGGCTTCAGCTTTCCTTTCCACCAGATTACTTAGAAACTATTCAAATGCTTGGATTATATTTTGGTATATATGGTAGAGAAAATATTAAATATCAACATACAACTATATTCTATAGTGATTATAAGCAAACTAAAAATGCTCATCTGCACTGAGAATGTGCTTTTCAACAGTGAAGAGGCTGGGTCTTACAGATGACTTGCTATAGTTATGTTAAAGATACTGAGACATCAGTTCTGAATGAAGGCTAGACGAGAATCTGTGTGGTAAATATGATGTCTATAAAATTTTAGAAAAAAAAAAAACCCGCAATAACAAGAAAGAGAAGTCTGAGAAATCACAGGGCTTTTTCTTTCCACATATTTTGATATTCTCCACAATATCCAAGATATTATTTATATTTTCTGTATGGTGTTTAATTTCATAGGAAACAGAATGATGGACTTCACTTAAAAGTTTTCTTGAAGATCCATAAAGATAAAACAAAAATTTGGTTTGTCCTTCAGCAAGGATTTAAGCTAAAATACATGATTAGATACAAAGCTATAGTTTCACATAATATCGTCTCAGCATCTTTCTTTCCTCCTACATCCCTTGCACCTGTTTCTCCTGTGTATTCATAAATCTGCTGCTCCAGCACAGTATTTTTAATCCTCTAGAAATCTGTTGAGATAGCTCGTTTAGCAAGCTGAGGAAATAACAATAGATTTTAAAAAAATATTTTGATTCATTAGATACTGTACCTCACGCTGATTTTTCATGTGATTGCAGAGTATGATAAAAATTCAGATTCTGTTTTTTCCTCATTATCCTCATTCATGGACTTGTTGCAGTTGAAACTGTCTTCATCCTCAAAATTACCCATTAGTGTCCCCTGAGGAATATTCAGTCCCCAAGGACCAAAGGACCCTTGGGTCTTCAAGGACCTTTGTCCTGAAATTCCCATAGGGTCAAGAAATCCTGGAGGCATAAAGCTTCCTAGAGATCTGAAGAGAGGGCAGGGCGATTCTATAAGTCTGACCAGTGGAGTAATAGCATAGTGCTTGATAAGCCTTTCACACTGGGACAAGCTGTGGGAGCAGGTGCTTCAGGGTCTTAGATCTGCAAAAGCCAGATTTGTTAAAACTTCATTTGCTGAACCTGCTTTTTCTATCATAAGATTAATTGCTTAGACTAAGCACAGTGAAATAGAGCATCATGCACCATGAACCGTGTTACAGCTTGTTTGAAAGTTAATATCCACAGATTTTAAAATAAACAGAGTAATTATGTGGATAATTCATTTATATATTTCCAATGTCTGTAAAATGAAGAAACTGAAATTCTCTTTTTTACACTGAAAATTAGAGTGAAAGAATTTTGTTCCTTCTTTGCACAAGGTATAGAGCATCACGAACCAGTCCAAAGTGCATATAAACCCCAGTGTCCCATGAGACTTTTTCAGACCCTCCACGCTCAGCTCTTTATCCTCTCTGCTATAATGAGCACAGTATATTTTTATCCAGTTATTTTTCCCCTGCTATCAAAAACAGCATTTCCCTGGCCTCTTCTCCTCCTATCATTCCCTTCTCTTTTGTTGACTGTAGAGGAGTTAAACGCTGCTAGTGAAACCTAGGTAGGGATTCCATTTCAGATTAAGCTGTCTAAATGTCAGTGGCTGTATATTAGTCACATGGACCCTTGAATCTCAGCCTCATTGTAGTCAAAACACAACAGAGAAAAGAATCCTGTGGAATGATTATGGTGACAAGCACCAGGTATATGACTCAGCAACTTATCACCCTTATCACCCAAGATATCTGTACTGTGCTGTCAGCCATGACACAAGATGCAGTAAGGACTAGCATGCTTTTGGAGTGTCAGCTGGATGCCACACAGGATCAGAGGACAGCTTTGTGCATTTAGGTTTGATTCTCATTCTTTACACTGTGAGGATTTTTTGTTTGCTTGTTTTGACTGATTTGACTGTTTTGTTCTATTTTGCTTTTCCACTTCGCTTCTATTCTGTCTCACAGGCATGTGCATTAGCAGGTTGTAGGGAGCTGGGTGGATGTAAAGCAAGGGCACCACTATCTCTCCCAAAAAAGGTATAAATAAGTGGGGAAACTCATGCTCACAGGATAGAAGGATGTGCATCTCCATGCACTGTGAAGTGTGAAACTGTGGTTACATGTGGGAATTATAATGCTTTGGTATTAGTTATAAAAAGGTGCTTAATGTATAGGGGCTTACTGACATTTTTTGAGTGTCTGGTATCTAGTGTATGGCTGCTATTGACCTTAAACTCTTTGACAGTTGTTGTCATTAACAAATCAATAAGCTACTTTAATGACTGATTTGATTTAAAATAGATGCAACAAACAGTTTGCCACTATGACACACTCCAGCAAGCTCTTTATGGATCACCAAAACCCTTGGCCAAGTCAATAGAGTGCCACAATTTGGCAGATACTATTAAGAGCAAACTGCAGTTTTGTAATTCTAACTCCTTTTATGTCCTTAAAACACTGTAACACAATAGTTCACATAATCATAGAAAAATGTTGGTTGAAGGAGATCTCTGAAGGTCACCTAGTCCAGTGTTCCACTGTTGTAGGTCTGTCCTCAAAATTGATATCAAACTGTGCAGGACTTAATGTAAAGAATTTCTTAGGATGGAGATTCCACATCCTCTTTGGACAACCTGTTTCAGTGTTTAGCCAATCTTATTGCTAAGTACTGCTTCATTATTGCCTCTGTGATTTTCCATGCTGCAGCTTGTGACTGTGTGGCTTGTTCTGCAAGCCTATAAGAGTAGAAGGGTACAGCTGTCTTCTGAATAACCTCTCTAGATAGTGGAAGACTCTAAATATTCCAATGGACTTTTTTTCCCTTTTCCTTTTCAACTTTTTTTCACTTTTTTCTCTCTCCATTCCCCAACTGAAAAATCAGACCTTAACCTCTCATACCTTGGTTCCTTCATCTCCTTCCCGTATGGAGGAAGGCAAAAACTGCTACAAGAGTGACAGAATGGATAATTTTTTCTTAGTTTCCTTAGTTTTCAGTGCTACATTCATTATTTCAACAAAACTATTGGTATAAATTCTTGCATAAATCTCTTTCTCCCTTTTCTCCAAAATACTGTGAAGTAGTTTAGCAATCTGGCTTTGACTCAGATACAAAAAGGGATTTGACCCTACAAAGGCTAAGCAGTATAAGGGATGCATTATTTGACTTTTGAGTGACAGTATTAAGTAATACATTATAGTATGTTGAAAAGAAGAATTGGAAAGTTAAAAGGTCTACTTCAAAAACAATTACTTCTTTACTGTTTTAAAATCAAGGTTAATATGATCTCAGTGTATTAAAGTGGTTTCTTTTTAGGGAATATGATCATATATTAAAAAAATTAAAACAAGAAGATGAAAACTTTTTTTTAAGTCACAGATTTTCACAAAGACTACAAATCTCAGAAAATATATTCACAAAAAAGCTATTACATTGAAAATGGTAGCTCCCCCACCTCTTTCAACACTTGGACATTATGTACCCTTTTAGATATGTCTCTCTAAAATACTGTGGATGCCATTTATCATAATGTGATGTGTCTTCCAAATAAGAATGACCCTCTGCAGAAAAAGCTCACATTATGTATTGATGCCACATTGGGAGGTTCTGTCTCTAAGCTGTCAGAAAAACTAATAAACCACCTAATGCAGTACACTTTCAGAATTATTGGCTTTAAGTACAAATGTTAAGGACACTTCATCTTAGTAAGTAAAGGAATTATCTTTTTTTTTTTTTAATCCTTTTTTTTTTTTTCTAAAGTAGGAAAATGAAGGAAAGAATAATCTAATCAATGTAGATTAGACTAGAAAAATATGCTGAAGTAAACGACAATAGACTTCTTTGCATTCAAAGGCAAATTCAACAAAGATACTAGTTAGGAGTTTTATAATTTTAACAGATATTTTACCTGAGATGACAACTTTAATAGTATGCAGAGCCACAAAAGTCTCATACTTTTAAGGCATTAACTCCATTTCTCACTGAAGTCAGCAGGAGGTAATGACACTCAAAACATTTAAATATTTTATTTCTAATACAAAGATAGCAGCATGAACCCCTAAAAAAAGATTAGTTTTATACCTATAACCACAGAAGTTTCATGCAAGGTCCACATAATTTGTCTTACAGTTTGAATGAATGCATGTAAACCATAATTTAAATTTGCTTGTTTGGATCTGATTCTGGTTAAAAAAACCAAACCTTTATTTAATTCTAGGTTAAAGCTTAACTCTGCAATAATCATGCTAAGCCAGTCAATAACACTAATTCTTGGATCAGATTCACTGATACTCCACAGCAAATTTGTAATGGTTCAGTGCAAAGAAGTCATAAAGCTGATTCATTAAGTTCCTGAGGATTCCCTATAGAGCTGCTGTAATGGTGTGTATTTTGGGCTTGTGCCCAGAGAAGGTTCCCTCATAAAATGGGGTTAGTCAAAGATCTCTTGCTGCCAGAATAAGCCTATAGGCTGTGAGCAAAAGCACAAAAATAACCTTAACGTGGGTGACATTATATTCATGACTGGACTGAGCTACAGCCAAATCTCTTCTGAGAAAATGAGACAGGAATCCAGTTACCCCTCAGGCTCAGCAAAACAAGGTTAGCAGATCCTGTCACGTAAGTAGATGTGGTCATTTTATGTATTCTTTTAAATTATGTGGGAACTGAAAAGAATTGAAACTCCAGAACATGCTTGTCATGATGAATCTAAGGTCTATTTTATAAAATCTCAATAAGGCATCCAAAATGCTTGTAACTCTTAATAGTGCAATAGATGCTGCTCATACCTTAGCCTCAAAACTAAAAGATCAGTAAATTCATTCATTAATATCTTAAAGAACAATCTTATTATTTTGTTTGAAATATAAGTATAAAAGGTATTATCACTTCTTCTGGCTTCATTGATTTACATTTTCACTTCATAGATTTCAAAGAGCTTTTCACCTTCTTTCATTTCCTTCTATGCCCTTCAATATTTCCATTAGCAGATCGAAGAACATTAGTCTGGTGGGTTTTTATTTTCTTTTTTTCAGTGCTTTAATTTTTTTTAATGTTATTTTTTGTTGTTTGTGTTTTTGTCCCCTGTCCCAGTTCAGACTGTCCAACGTTTATTGAACTTTGACTATATTTTTAGCTTTTATTTTCTAGTTTATGAATGTTCCTGCTCTTAACATTTTTTAAATATACACAAAAATCTGCACACAAACATTAAAATAAAAATAAATTGATAATCATTTCTATAGATTTGAATTGGGTTCTACTTGTCATATATATGAGATGGCAGACTCACCCTGACTATCTTAATTTCTGTTATATATCTAAGCTAGAACTTTAAATTACATCTGTAATAATGGAGAAAGGTAAACACTTCCACAAAACTGCTGTTTAATTTAAGTTAAATTGTCAAGGAATAATACTCAATACAAGCAAAAATCAGGTTTTAAAAGTTTTTTTAAATTTCCCTTCCTTACAAAATTAACCTTGTGATTAATTTTCCCAATTTGCAAAGAATCTATTTATATTTGACAAGAAGTTTCCCTTCTGAACTGGAACACATGCACTTGTTTCCTTAATAGAGCAGCTCATACAGGCTCCTTTCTCTCAGCTGAGAGTCTGGAAATTGAGTAAACGAATATTTTATTGCTTTGAAGTGTTATTTGCAATTGGTGACTGATGCTTCTTTTTATGAGTTTCTGGTTGTTGTTTTTTGGTTTTTTCCCCCAGATGTTAATCTGGGTTTTGATTCAGCTCTCACTGGCCTATACTTTGAATGAAAGTTCTAATTACTGTGAATTCTAAAAACCCTTCTGGTGTGTCAGTTTCAAATCTATGAAGCACAGAAAAAGTGTTATCATCTTTCTTGTTTCTTGTTCTTGTTCTTTTTCAAAAGGGAAATTGTTTAGAAGAGGGAAAACTAGAGGATTCAAAGTAGCTTCAGATGGTGGCATAGTTGATATCAACAACCAAGTGCATGGAAGAGATGTATTGCCAAATCAGATGTTTTATTCTTAGAATACTGATAAAATCTGCTGAAAATGTTGCAATGGTATTGATAATACTTCAGGGAACAGGAAAGTTCCACTAACCATGTAGACTTCTGTAGGTAAACAGAGATTGTGTTACTAGATCAAAACGTCGAATCAATACACCAACAGCAGCAGGTGATAGCAAATATGAAGCGGACTAAAATTAAGTGATCATACACGTAAATTTCAAAAAGAAATTTATTTGCTAACACTGGATAGTTTAGAGCTGCAACTTGTTCACGTTAACACAACCAGGCTTGCTATTTCACTTGTTAAACAAGAGATGAATGTTGTATGCTTGAGACAGAGATGCCCAGCCTCAGAGCAGCAAGGGGTCTGGGCTCAGCCTCTTCCTTTCCTCTTGAAGGACTGCAAATAGACAATTTTTAAGAATTGGAGCACGAAATGGAGAAAAAGAAAACAATTTTCCTCTTTGATTAAATAATGATATCTGTATTCCTCCAGGATAAATAATGATATATATTTGCCTCTGAAAGACATATAATGTTGAAATATCCTGGATAAAATAAAATTCTCAAGAACCAAATCTACCAGTCCTTTTTACTTTTACTGTTTAGAAATGTGGAACAAGTTTGAAACTTCAGTGGTATGATTTTTCACAGTACTGTGGCTACTTTGTTCTGTATCTTGTCAGTATCATGTGCTTCATTACGTTACATTAATCCCAGTTTCTGATTCTGGTGGGCTCTACTGAATAATTTCTCAATTTCTCCCTATGAAAACTGAACTGAAAATACATATTTTCATTGCCTTGGAAAGAAATTTGATGTTGAATCAGAAATAACTGATCTTGAATTTATGCAATCAAGGCTCCTTGACCGTACAAAGAACAAGCCCCTCCTTATCTCCAAAACTGGTCTCTACCTGACAGTGATGAAGACAGTGCCTTTCCCTCTTTATCCTCTCACAGTAGTGATACACAATTATTAATTGTTAGTTAAAAGTGTTTTTACTGTGAAACAGATGGGACTCAGAGGTCCCTTCTGCTTTTGGTAATGTTGTTTCATAAATATTCAGTTAAGGTTTTTGCAATTGTTGAGGAATACATTCAGTGCTGGTAGCCCAGGATGCAGCTGCAGTTCAAGCTGTAGGTTGGGCTCTGGGTGTTGGAGCCCCAGCCAAGAGGGGAACTGCTGGCCCTTTGCCAAACAAAGGGCACAGGAACCTGTGGCACAGCCAGGTGACCGGACACTCAGAGACACGGCAGGAGTCAAAGACTCAGCTGGAAGACCCCTGACTTTACTGTGCACAGAATGTGAGGGTATGAAAGCCCAGGGAATCCTTTGTTCAGGGTCTGTCTACGGAGGCACCAGCTTTATCTGTTATTCTGTGATTGCACCATTATTAAATTATTTTAAGGATCCAGATGTCTGAGATTCTGCTATGGAAATCTGAGGGTTGAGCCAGTATGGAAACCTGGTCTGACTGTGTGAGAGTGAGGTGAGTAGGACATCACGATGGTTACTTGTCATCTCTCTGAAGCTGTCCTTGGTCCCAGCAGTGAAAGTCTCTGGTGGTAGGAGTATGACAGCCTGAGTGGCTTCTGGGTGGTCAGACAGGAAAGTTTCTTTAACATAGTGTCTTAAAATTGCAGTGAGCTTTTATGAGCCACATAAGTTATGATCTACATACTTTCTTTGTTGGGGATCTTGACAGGCAGAAATAGGATATCCAACCCAACACAATGAATCTTCTGGTAGAGTTGGTCTGTTCCCATTCTATATAGGTGCTCTCAGACTATACTATTTATTACTAAATATGTGAATTGGTCTAGGATCCTTCTTATTTGCACTTCATTTATAAACCTTAAGCCAATCTGCAGATCTCCTGTTTTTTGACGTAAAATGCTTCCTGCTAATCCTTTTGGTGGTCTTCATTCACATTGTAGTGGATTTGCTATGATATTTTCCAATGAATTTTTGTTGAATGACAGGCACCATTTCAACAATGCAATGATTTTTAGGGAAATTAAACTTTTAATTGATATTAATTTAATTAACATTTAATATTAACATGTAATTAAGCTTTCTTTGTTTTAAACTGTTTTCAAAGAAAGGAGGGAATTAAGTCAGGTCACTGCTTTTAACTTGCAAAAGGCACTTAGATACCTCCCGTAGTTCAAGAAAAAGCAGCAGGAATTTTGAAGACAGTGTGCCTTTGACAAAAGGAGCAATTGAAATTTTGCTGATCATACCTCATAGGTAAGTTCAGCACTTGGAAGCCAGAGCTATCTTGCAAATGTGAAACTAGGTAACATTTGTCACGGTATGTCTCATTCTAGTTCAATTGGTTGTATTTCAGTGTTACACATCACCGTAGATGATTTTGAGCTGTAAAGTAATGCATAATGATTTGAAATTATTTGGGAAGTGATTTTACAGTAAAAACATGTTTTCTTTTGTCATACATTGTTAGACAATATGAAAATGTGAAATACATTAATTATGAAAACCAGCATTGTATTTCATGCTGCTCAGGCATACACAGGTTTTCCAGGTAGAGCAGAGCCTTAGGCCACCTTCAAGGAATATTTGCCTCAAGCATTTCTTGTGTTATTGTCTTCTGTTTGACAGTGAGACATACAAAGCCTAAATGACATGAAAATTATAAATATTGTAACCATTTACAATTTTTATATCCTTTCTTTTGCACTTGAAATGCATCACTGAATTTATTACAGGTTGTGAACTCAAAAAAAAAAGACTAAAGCAGATATTAGCAAAACAAAAATGTAAAGTCCAGTTTGTCTCCTAAACTGTTTCTGGAACCAAACACTCAACCAATCTTGAATGAAAGTATTAAAAGTTTTTCTGCTTTAAAAATCACTGGAAGATAAAATTAATGATAAAACTGTTTCTTAACAGTGCTCAGACAGGCAGGAAAATTTACTAAGATATTTTCATCATAAAAAGATATTTATTGGAAAACATATGCTTATACATGCAAAGCAAAAATAAAACAAACTGGACAAATGTATACGACCTGGACATTTTGAATCAGACTTGAAAGTTGATTGTTGATTATTTCTAGACAGAAAAGCATAATCAGTATTGCATATGATTCAGATAATATGTGATTGATTATTTTGTTCTGCTACTTTAAAAAGGGAAGCTAAAAGACTTCAAATTTGAGAAAGGAAGAACATCCTTTACATTTTAGTCACCCTGAATGTAAATGTCCTGCTTTGCTATGACATGGTAGAGCTCTCTAGTTTTAGATAAGTTTTTAAAATTAAGTATAATTTCAAATACTGTGTACCATTTTGAATATAATTACAAAATTGGAGAATGTAGGTTTGAAAAAATATATTAATCTTAAAGCACAAGAGGACTGATTTGCATATTGTGCTGTCAAAGGAACTCAAAAACAAAATGTCTGTAAAGAAAACATAAATGTATATATATTTAACTAAAAGATTAATCTGTTGGGATAGTAAAGGAATATTTGCTTTTTTAGGATTATTTAGCATATTGGATTTTAGGAAAATAAATATAATTTTTTTTTGTTTATTTGTTTATTTCTAAATTGAGAGATAGTGAAAATATTAGTTAAGACAGAAAAGTAATGCGAACCCACAAATTAAAAAGAATTACTTATTACGATAGGGAGAAAAAGGCCTGAATGATATTGCATCTTTTTTTGAAGCACTGATATTCAGTCTAAGGAGAAAATGTGAAGAACATAACGACTAAAAGAGAATAATAGATGACAGTTTGCTGGACATTTGGCCATGAATCTGAAGTCAGGCCTGCACCACATAACCAATAATGTTCCTCATAAAGCTAGTAATGAAAAATTCTTTTGCGTACAGCATTTTGTTACCATACAGCTAAAACCCACATCTAAAATTACTGCTGTGGATCCTATTTGACTGTTTCAAACAGAATAATAGTGACAAATCAAAAAGAACCAAGAAATAAATTGCAAAATGGTCATGATTTTGTGCAGAGGTATAATTGAGTGTAGGCAGGAAGGAGACATGAATAGCCCAATATTTATAATTAATTAAGGTTACTGATTAATATTTCTTCCGTGATTCCATGAAAGTCTAATGCCAATTTTTGCTCCACGAAGACATGATTATCATGTCAAAGAGCTTAATGCAGAAGAGGCTAGTCATTGCATAGACACTGGATAGATGGTGGAAGAAGAGAAACTTTCAGAAATTAGACGCTTACTTAATGTCTTAATGATAAGATACACATCTGTAAATAAGGATATTGCATTTAAAAAAAAAAAAGTGCAGAAATCTTTTATGACTGGTTGATATCTTTGAAGTGGTACAGACTCCAAAAGAAAAATGCAGCATGTATTTGGAGAATCTCTATACAGACTGCTCAAAATTCCAGTAACAGGAGGTAAGAAAGAGAAATGGAATATTATTAGAAGATGAAATGAATGAATGATTAGATTATTATCATACAAATGGCTAGGTATTGCTATAATACTTGTAGGTGCTTTTAAAAATCCAATAGCTCATATCCAATCAGTATTTCAAACATTAATCAGAGGAAGGACCTGTAACTGATTCCCTTTCACTCAAGAAGGCTCATTACAGAGCTTGATTGTAATATTAGAACTGCCACTGAGATGTACCAGACTAAAATCTGAAGTGTCTTGTCTGCTGGAGCAAGAAATCAAAGCTTGTGATTTCATTAAGTCATGTTATTAATTTTTTCTTCTAATTGCAAGTGGTTTTGTACTAGAAATATAAGCATGGGGGGGAATATTTTAATGTTAGAAGTAGATTTCATAAAAATATACTCCCTCTCACATGATTTAAACATTTTAAAGAATTTTAACAAATATTTAAAGTAATTAACTCTTTACTATGAGGTCAACTTATTCTTTTGGAAACTTGTTAAAAGAGACTAAGGATTGCTGACCCAAAACATTTTGGGGGTGTGTGTGTGAGGGAAAGAGCAAGTCAGGCCTTGCTCTGGTGAGGCGATGCCCTGCTCTGCATACCCCACCTGCCCAGGCCTGTTTCCCAGCCCTGCAGTGCCCATCAGTCCCTGGCACAGCAGGGGCAATGCTCCACACCTGCCCCTAGAGCCCCTATCCCAGCTCCTGAGTGGCCAAATGACCTGAAATCCCACCAGGGGGCAGGGCCCAGGAAAGGCAAGGGGTACTTAAGCCAAAGCATGAAGTAAGCATGCCTTGACCCCACATCCTCTTGGAATTTCTGTCAGTAAAATACCACTGGAGCCAGGAGTGGTAACTATACTTGTACTTTTCTATATCTTTTTCTCTCTTTCTTCTAATTCCCTCTTTTCAGAGTTTTGAGGAACGTAAAACTGGGCAGGCTTGAAGTTTGCTAAGTTGAACAGGCCAAATGAATGCTTTGTGAAATTCTTTGTGTTGACTGAATGCTGCTCTAAACTTTTGCCAAGGTTCTCTGACTTCCCGAAGTTACCAGTAAAGCTTTTTGTTGTTTTGACCTTTTGAGAATATCTTGTCAGTATTTCTCCTGTGCAACTAACTCAGAGTACATAAAAATTCATAAGCCTTTTTAAGAGCTTGTCAAGTAAGGTTTTGGGGTCTTACAGCCATTCGTGGCAAAAGACCAGAAAACTGGTGTGTTTATGCTATATTTCATGTGTATTTTGTTCAATGTTTTATACACTATATCATTTCCTAGAAATACAGAGGATTCCACTCTCCTTGTCAAATTCCATAATAGCAAGTGCACAGCTAATTTTCTTTTAGCTTCTTTCATCCCAACTTCAACTCCTTTTCAGAATAATATCTTGTCTGAATAGGAAGACTAGACAATTGTTTAAAAGAAAATTTCTCTTGGCTATAACCTGAAGGCTGGCATATAGGGTAGGGCTGGGATGGAATTAACTTACCCCACAGCAATGCTTATAGTGCTGTGCTTGTAGGCGTGATGGTATTGATATCACACCTCTGTTCCAGTTATTCCTGAGCAGTGCTCATACAGCATCAAGGTTGTCTCTCCAGTCACTCCTCACCCCAGCAGGCTGGCAGTGAGCAAGAGCTTGGGAGGAGACATAGCCAGGATTCCTGACCCAAACTGACCAAAAGATTATTCTTTGTCAAATGATGTTGTTTTCCTAAACAGAAGACAGGTGAAAGGAGGTATTTGTAATTAAGGTGTTCATATGCAGAAGCAACTGCTACATATCCTGAGTCCCTGCTTCCCAAGGACTGACTGAACACTAACTGCTGCTGGCAAGTAGAGAATACATATTTTTATTTTCTTTTGCTTCCACATGTGTTCTTTACCTTTCTTCATTAAACTGACTTTGTTTTGATACATGATATTTCCTTTTTTTTTTTTTTTTTCCTCCTGTCCTGCAGAGCAGAGGAGTCATAAAGTGGATTTATGGACACCTGGTGGGTGGCCATCCAAGATCAGCCCATTGCAGTCCTTTTTAGTGACTGAGGTGGGGCACTTGAAAATTTGAGAGGAGGACAGTAATTGGGAGAGGTAACAGGCACAGTATGGATAAACCATTGCCAACAAGCAGAATAGTTGGGATTTTCTCTGTTTGTGTGTGGTTATGAGGAAGAGGCAAGGGGTGAAATGTGTTTAACTAGACCCTCTTCGTTGGTGTTATGATGTTATTTTGACTTAAATGTAGGAAACTATTTTTGCTAAATAGATATAATTTCCATCGAAAGGTTTTTGGTAGTGCAGAACTACAAGAATGGCTTTTGTGAAAAGACACCAGAAGCTGTTCCCATGTCAGGATAAGTTCCATCTGGCTCCAAGACAGCCCCACTGCTGGCAAAATATGAGCCCATCAACAGTGTTGGTGGTGCCTCTGTCATAATATATTTAGAAAGGTTAGAAAACAGGGGAGAGCAGTGATAAAATTTGAGAGAAATATTTCTGCCAATACCAATATCAGGGAAGAAGTATGGGGAAGAGATGCTACAGGAGCCAGGGCAGATATTCTCCTGCAGCCCATGGAGCATCCCATGGTGAGCTAGGCACCTGTGACCCATGGAGGTCCATGATGGAGCAGATATCCATATGTGGCCCATGCACAATCACACACTGGAGCAGATATGTGTGTGCCTAAAGGACACGGTGACCCCATGGAGATCTTACACTAGTGCAGGTTTTCATACAGGACCAGGTAGCCCAGTGAGGACCCACACTGGAACTGTCTGTTCCTGAAGGACTCTATCCCATGGAAAGAACCGATCCTGGCATGGCTTATGAAGAGCTGCATCCTGTGGGAAGGATTTACATTGGTAAAGTTTGTGGAGAACTGTCTCCCATGGGTGGGATGCCATGCTGGAGCAGGGAAAGAGTGTGAAGAAGAAGTAAAAAAAGTGTGATGAACTGATCATAACCCCCAGTCCCCCTCACAGTGCTCAGGGAAGAGGGAGGAGGTAGATGAGTCAGGAGGAAGATGATACTGGGAAGAAGGGGGTGGAGAGAATTTGGGTTTTGTTTTGTTCTTATTTTTCACTATCTAAAATAAAATCATGCTAATTCTATCTTAGCTACTTTACCCCTTAGGTTCCTCTATATACATATATGTATACCTAGATGAGGTACATATGCATGATGACTGTACATATGCAAATACTGACAGCACACGTTACAAAGAAGAGTAAAGATGTAAGAATACATGAGAAATATACCTCACGGTTTGTGATTTCATGTGCTGAACCATATATTCACCTACTTAAATCAGTTTATAAAAAGCTATGTGGAAATCTTTGGACTTCTCTGACTCACTGCTCAGGTACACATGCCTTAGTTACACCAGTGGTTCATGACCAACTGCATGACAACTCAATCTACTTTTCACACTCATTTTAACATGTTAGCAAGTATATTATTCTAACTTTAGTAGATGTATGAGAATTAACAAAAATGTCTTCAACTTCCTACAGAAAAAGTAACAAGAATACATATATTTTACAATAATGCATTCAAGCTTTTTTTTTAAGGAGTAGACTATACAACTACTTTTCAGTAAGAGTAAAAATTATGTGATGGAATTACAAACAAACGTATTAAAAATAGGTGTTGCAGCATATACGTCAGTGAGAGACAGAAGAGAATTCAGGCTGCAGCTGAGGAAACTGTAACTGAGGGTACAGGATGTAACTGATAGAGTCCATGGTGAGGTTTGAATTAAATGCCAAGGTGAAGGTTTACAGGAAGCCCATAGTGTTCAGCTCAGGAGACCCATAGGGGCCTTTATTCCCATAGAAATAATTCCTAGGTCATAACTATTGTGCAGAAACAGTATCTGAATATTCAGTTTAAAGTTCTATTGTAGCAATTCTGTTGAAAGACTAGGTATATCAGCCTGATGGCATACATTTTATGTAGCACCATTTTGAATGCCATAACTGAATTTTGGGTTTGCATGGTCAGGTTTTAGTAGTGCGGGGCTACAGAGTGACTTCTGTGAGAAACTGACCAAAGGCTCTATAATGGCCATGCCACTGGCAAAGGCTGGGCCAATCAGAAATAGTGGTAACGATTCTGTAATAACATATTTAGAGAAGAAAAACAAAAAGTTGTTGTGCAGTTGTAATTGCATCCAGAGAAAAGTGAAATGAGAATATGTGAGAGGAGCAGCCTACAGACACCAGGTCAGTGGAGAAGGAGGGGGAAAGGATCTCCATGTGCCAAAGCAGACCTGGTGAAGCAGCTGTGCCCCTGCAGCCCATGGACGTTCATGGGGATGCAGAGATCCTCCTGTAGCCCTTGGTTGAGACACATTCCAGAGCAGGTGGATGCCAGAGAGAGGCCTGTGAACTTGTGGGAGGCCTCAGCTAGAGAAGGGTTCTGGCAGGGACCTGCAGACCTATGGAGAGAGAAGCCCACACTGCATCAGTTTCGTGGTAGGATTTGCCATCACATAAGGGAATCACACTGGAGCAGCCTGTCCTTGAAGGACTGCATCCTGGAAAAGTGGTCCACATTGCAGAAGTTTATGATGAATTCTTGCCCATGGAATGGACTGAAGTTGGACAAGTCCGTGGAGGACTCTCTCTGCTGGGAGGGACCCCACGCTAGAGCAGTAGAACTCTTCTCCCTGGGCAGCAGCAGGAACAACCTATCATAACCCCCATTTCCCTTCTGCCTGTGCCACTAGAGTGGAGGAAATAGAGCTTGAGAAGGAGGGAGGCGTGGAGGGAAGGTTTTTTTTGGGTTTATTTTACTGCTCATTATCCTGCTCTGATTTTGTTAGTAGTAAATTCAATTAATATTCCAAATTCAAGTCTGTTTTGCCTGTGATGGTATTTGATGAGTGACCTCCCACAGATCTTATCTCAACCCATGAACCCTTTACATTTTGTCTCCCCTGTCCAGTTGCAAAGGGAGTGATAGAGTGACTTTGGTGGGTATCTGGTAACTAGCCAGGGTCAACCCATTACAATAATCTAAAACATTTGGAACTGGATATGAACTCGAAAGTCCCTAAGTGTTTGAGAACACACCAGTTCTCTGGCAGATGTTCATTATTTATCGCAGTACTGACTGAATGTCACACAGATTTAGCAGCACCTATAATTTATGTTATCTGCAGTATGATATTGCACTTCATTGTAAATTCTTCATTGTAGCCTATGATTTTGTTGCAGTGGATAATGTTGCCTTTTTCTTTTTGTTCAATAGTTGGGGTAAGGCTCTACCTCTAAAAGAACATTGTAGTCTTGAAACAGATGCAGAAAAACCCCAAAAAACAACTGAATAAACAAAACTAAAAAAAAAAAAACAACTCACTTGCAGGAGCAGGCCCATGAGTTTCAGAGTTAACAATGAGCTTGGGAGGGAGGGAGAGAGAATGAAGTAGGAATATAGACAGTCAAACTGTAATTCTACCCTATCATGAATCTCAGCAATGCTATGCTGTCATGAATATTAAATACTCCGAGTCCAGATTAAATGTAGAGGTTTGTCCCTGTAAGGCAAGAGAAAGGTACTGAGACAAAACATGGTCTAGGAAAACAGAAAATCATTATCTAGGTAGACAAATGGTGTGTCCAGCATACTCATATTAAAGATAAGTTTTACATTAAAAATAAGTAGTCTGTGACTAAAATGAAAGCTTAAGAAGATTACAAAGGGGGTTTGAAAACAGTGACTTGTGCCAAATGTATCTTACGACAAATGACTCTTGATAATTTCTTCAAGTGGAGTATTTCAATGTCAGTGTGTTCCCTTTCAAAATGGAATGGAACATTTTGATTGCTCAATTTGAAATTTTCTTCTGTGTAATGTCCTTCACATCATATAAAAGAACAGAATAAAATGTAATTGATCATCTTCTACCTAAATGCATTCTATTTTATTAGCAATAATTATTTTACATATGCCTGTGAAAGCCTAATAAAATTCGAGGGGCTTTTGATATTTCACAGAGAAAAAACTATGAACCCACAGAGCTTTATGAAAACAGGAAAGCTGTCTTCTGTTTGTTTCAAATGTATGAAAAAAATCCTGCCGTAATAACCCAGAACATTTATTTACAGCCCTTATATTTTCCGGTGTTCAAGGAACACCATGGAGTCTAGTCAGTTCTCCAAGCTTTTGGTCCGAAAGCAAGTAACGCCAGTTTCCAAGAGCTACCCAGAGGTAAAAAAAAAACAAACCAACAAAAAAACACTAAAACAAAAACGCATCCTCAGGGAGCAAGAGTGCTGGCACAAAATCTGTCCTGGGGCAATCAACTGCATAAATGTAGCTAAATATGTGCCATCTGTGAAGGAGTTTGTCCAGCGAAATCAGCAGCATTTCTCTTACAAAATATGCAATTGCTTCAGGATGTGATTCTATGCAGGTAAATTCAGGTTATCTAAAGCTGTTACCAGCCTGTTATCCTGAAATGTCTGAAATGGTGACTTGTGTGGCAGGGTTTACTGCAGAAGCCATAACACAGAGAAGCTTCTCGATGTTTATTCCAGCATTCAAGTGACTTGTTTACCCCTGAACAGATGGTCATTCAACCGCAGCATACATCAGCTGACACCTTTATTGCCCTAATAAGGATCAGGAAGAATCACCAACAGGTTTCTATCTTGTTAACACAGTGGGATGTGCAGCCTACAGCATACACTACTAAGTGCCAGAGGTATCAAACTAGATGGATCCACTAGGAGTGCGGCAAACTGATCTGCCTTGTTGTGCTGTCAGAGCCCTGGTCTTCTTGGCATTGGCACTGGATAAAAAAGGCTTGTGTTTCTCTCCTAACAGGTTTACTGATCTGCAGCATTTCCTGATTTTTCTTTGCTTTTACAGGGCTATATAAAATATGTAGCTCAACCAGGGGCAACAAAAGTTGTGGGAAAGAATACTCACTACTTGAATGTGATTTTTTCTTTGAATTACACCAAAAACAATGATGGTGAGGTTTGTGGAATGGGCATATGTGTCATTCCACTGGGAACTGCCAGGCCCTTGGGAGAAGGGAACAATAGTACTTTGAGTCACAGTGTGGGAGTGCACCATGGAGTTTTAGGCTGTAGCCAGCTGGGGAGGAGGGGGAAAGAAACACCCCCAGAGCCATGAGCAAGACCTCAGGCTGAGAGGTCTGCCCTTGCTGTGGACATCCCACTGCTCCTGGTGCTCACGACACCAGAAGGAAGGTCAGAGTTCATTTGTAGAGCCCTTTACACTCTGCAATTTGTAGCTCCATCTACACGGTGTGTTTCTTGGATCCAGAACAAGATTTGGGGCATCATGTTCACCTTTTCAGAATGCATTAAATGTTGCAGTGCTTAGAACTAGCCTACATCTAGCCCAAAGAGACAAAATGCTGGAATACCTGTGTCAGGATGCTTAGTCACTATTTTCACTTGCTTAAAAAAATTGCCTTCTATTGGTTTGTATTACCTGTTTGGCAAAAGTAGCCCTTTTCCAATAGCAATGGCAGAAGCACAGCAGCCTTCCAAAACTAATAAAATGCATTTTGGCTTAATATATTTATATTTATATCTTGTTCTCTTAAATACACAAAGGCAAAAGGTTTTAGAAGCAAATGTGAGCAAATTTTTCCATCTAGTCTCTACAAAAGATCAGACGAGAGCTACATACACACTGTTTGCATCATGCCTGCCTTCTGTCCAAACACATCCAGCAATTCCCATGACTATTTCCACATACTGCATTTCTAGCATCCATGTTTGTGGAAATGATGTAGCAAATATAAAGCAATATGTATGTTCTGGCAATGTATGTGTCTGAAACTCTCTAAATATTTATTTGTATGATTATTCACTGTAACTACGTCCATTCAAAAGTAATGGAGTCAAACAAATGCTGTATGCTGAGGTTAACTGCTCTGCTGAAAAGCAGGTACAGTAAAGCCTGTGGTGGTGTTTGCTTTCTTCTGTCACCTTGACAATATCTCAGCTCTGAAGGTGCACCACTGAAGATATCTTTCCTCTGACACACCTGTCAAAATAAAATTGTATTATTATTTTTCTTTTTTTACTCTTATTAAAGCAGCAATCAAAATATAAGGATAACAAATTACAGCAACTGTGAAAGTAGGATTTCTATCGCAAGTACAATCTACCCCAGAGGAATTCCAAGCACTGAAACCATGTTAAGATTACTGTATGCATCAAAGAGGAGTATTTAGTGCTTTTAAGAATAAAACAGTATTCCAGAAATAGATATATAACTTATAAATGAGGAACACCAGCATTGTCACTAGCAGTGACAATACAATAGATTCTCCTAAAAGAAGTTCTCCTAAAAAGATAAGCATTTATCAAATCCATATAACCTGAACTGCGATCAAAAGTACTGTTGTGATGAGCAACATAGTCACAACCACTCAGTAGGGGGCGTGACATTTGTTAGAAATTTTTGTCGGGCTTGAGAAGGACACCAGCCACGTGTTAGGGAACACTTCTGCTGTTACTGAGCAGTCACCTTAAATTCGGCAATGAGCCCACTGTTTAGACTCTAAAAGGGGTGGCCAACAAACCCAGAAATTTTACAATGCAATTCTCAAACATGTGGGTTAACATGCCCTTAATTTTTACAGTACAATTCAATAAACTGTCAACTCCCACAACACACTTCTCAAAGGTTCTGGCTAACAAGCCTCAACACAATTCCACAAGCTCCCCACTCCCACAGCAAACTTCAGCACAGAGTATGGGGTGGAATGCAACAGCCACGCTTTGCCCAGCAAAGCAAGGGGAGAAAGAGAAATAAAGGCAGAAAGGAGAGAAAGAAAACAAAGAATATCTCCAATCCTTCAATTCCATATTGATGCTGCCACAGGGATGGTCTGGAGCTGGGGTAGTAAGGCAGAGACAGCAGCACACTTCAATTTGTGCACCAGTCTAGGGGATGCTAATCTGATGCTGACATCTCCTTGAATTTTGATGGCACTCTTTCAGTGAGGTGATCCTAGGAAGCTTTCTGCACGTGTAAGATACTGAAAAGGCAGAGCGTTCTAAAATTTCATAATGACAATGATATTTTCTAATTATTGTTGCTGAAAAAATCAGAAATTAAATTAACAAATGTCAGTTCCAATATATTGTACTGCATCTTCATGACTGTTCTTAGAAAGAATTTTATACTTCCATCCATTTATTTGATTTTACTGAAGTACATACCACATTTACAAGTTGCAGACAGCTATGCTTTTATTCCTGCAACAGCTAGTAAAATCACACTTCTGGGACTTACTGACATCAGTATTTGATTTTCCATAAAAATACACAGGGTTTTTTATTTTTGCAGCATTACTTAAATGAGACAATCTCTTCTACAAGCCCTGTTAACCCTATATGCATTCATATTCTTCTGCATGCATATATGCATGCACATTTTAGGATGCATTCCTTACTTTTCATTAATATAATATATTGGAAGAATGTCTATTTTACACAAAGAGGATCCACTGATAAAAAAATGTATATTTTTGTGATTATTCCCATCAAAGCAACATGCCCACCATTATGAAATATACTGTCTTTGCAGAAAACTTGCATGAGGCTGATATTTTGGACACAGTTTCTATAAGAGATCTGTGTCTTTATGGAAAATGAGTTTTGGGGCATCTCAGATGAGCTGAGAAACTATGTTTAGATGATTGAATCAGGTCCCTAGGTGGTTTGTTAAGTGTCATGAATGCCACTGATGATATTATTTGGATTTCCAAGTCACAAATTATTTTCTAAGCACCAGCAAGCAATTAACAATTGACAGAAATATATTCAAGTGTCCAGTAATAGTCAAGACTCCAAAAATCTTCACAAGACTGAGGATATTGTGTGGGCCTTACGGGTGGTCTGAGCAAGAGAGAGGACAAGGATAATAAAACCAGTCTCTTCTTTCTACCAGCTGCCAATTTGATCAATAACTCTTGGGGCTGGTGCTAGGTGTCAGGTGAAGCATTTGAAGTGGGCGAAAGGTAATATATCATATAAATAAAAATGAAACTCTCAGCATCTGACAAAAAATTCCTGCAGTACAATATTTTCCGGTCATAACTGATTCTCTTAGTAGAGAAAGGAAACATACTGAAAGACTTTTAGCCCTTCACCTTGTCACAGAAAATAAAAAAGTCTTCACTCATGATAGAAAAACACTGGCATATGAAATACAAGTTTTCTCACAAAAAAGTATAATTTTTAATGCAAAAGAAAGGCAGAAAGCAGCTGTAGGATTGTTTAGCATTCCAAACTGACTTGCCCACTTCAGAATGTCTGTTCTAAGTGAATATTTAGTAGTGCAGCTGGCATTGTTACTGATTGAAGAACTCCACTTATCACATTGAGCATTTTACTTTCCTGGAAAAAATCTCTCACAGCTTCCTACTCAATTTATCCATCATCTGAGCTTAAATTTCTTATTTGTTTACCTTTTTTTTTCCTCTTTTGGTTTTTTTCTTTTGTTTCCCTTTCCTGCCATGATCCCTTCCAATCCTGTTGCCTTCCCCCCTCTAATTTTCTTCTTCCTCTACTTTAACTTCTCTCTCCCTGACCTTCTCCCCCTTCCCTTTACTCTTTCTTCCCTTTAACTTTTAACAGGGCTGAATATTTACTTTCCAAATAACAAAAGAAGAATAAAAAAAAAAAATGGAAAATAGACTTAATTAAATTATAACCATTAAAATATGGAAAACTTTCTAATAAGAGAAGCCATGTGCAATGGCTTAGGGGTTAAGATATTATTTGCGTGTAAACAACCTCATCATTAGGACAAACTCTGAAGTAGTAGCTACTGCAACATGGACTTCAACAAAATGTGGTGATTTTTATGCATTTGAAAATAAGGTATTTTGCTTAGCACTAAGATAATAATGGTGATGGAAGCAGGAAGACAGGTTATATAAATCTAGAAGAGACAGCTAAGTCTGGATTTTCAAAATATTAAATAACTTTCTCCAAAAGATTACTTTCCAAAGGACATAGGAGAAAAATATTTGTTAAATCTGTGTCAGAATGGGTTTTTCCATGCTTAGTTAGTGGTGCATCATACTCTACTTGTTCTGTTGTGTTTACATGCCTAAGAGTTCCAGAATGCTGCTCTCTTTATAGTCCAAATCACATTGCAAATATTATTTGTATTTACACTGAGTCATAAAAATAAGCAACTAAATAAAACTATTAGAAACAGTCCTATCAGCAGATACCTGTCCTGTAGAGGTAAAATATGCATGCAATACAGCATCCTGCACTTTAATCCTTTAATTTCAGATACAGGATATCTCAATTTAAATAGTTTTTGTACATCAATATGCCTGTCTCTTCACCAGATTCAGTAATGTCTTATATTATTAGAAATGTCATGTATTGATTCCTTAGTGAAGCAGAGACCCAAATTTAACAATGATCTCCATAGTAAACACACATGACACCCTCTAGCAATAGAGAAAATAAAAATAAAATTGTCATGCTGATTCCTTTTTCCTTTAATTTTTTCCTTTTTTTTTTGTTAAATGGAGTATTCTTAGTTAGCTATATGTTCACCCCTCTTGCTTTATTTTTCTTTTAACTTAAGTGTAAAAATAATAAAAGGACCAAAAATGCAGTGTGTTGCTAAGCTCTTATTGCTGCTGAAGATAATCCAGAGGCAACCTAAAGACAGGTATTTGGCAACTCAGCAAAAATACCTCCTTTTTTGCATGATAATATTTTATTTTAGCACAGTGTATTTTACTTCAATATTATTGTTTCATAAATTGTAATAATATATTAAACAGGTAAATATAGAAAAAAATGCAGCTTTAATATTGAATATATCCAGACCCTCATTTATAAACATTAGCTAGGATATAGTATTTGAATGTCAAACATGCAAACATTACTTTTACAAATGAGGGGTAGCAAAAACATTCTCTTCCCAAGAGAAATCAGCAAAAATACTTCTATGTCATCACCTACACTTCAGAGGCAACTGCTGAAAACCCAGATTCGTTACAAGGGGCTTGAGGTACTTGCTGTGTCCAGCTTCTGTATTGCATTTTGCTCCATATAATAGTACAGTGATAGGGACAGCAGAGATTTGATTTTAGGGAATGCTCTTAATTATTATTAAAACCATCTCAATGTAAAAAAGGTGCATTTATCAACAGTCTACCCATCTTCTCAGATAATAGTCTTCTTTTGTGAAGTGGAATCATGGAATGTAAAAAACAAGATTAATTGCTATTTTGGTATGAATTATTTTAAGTAGATCCTACTTTTCTTAACCCTGCTGGCTGTACTTTTCATTTCCACAGGAACAATTTCATTTTAGTGGTAGCTGTTTATTTAGTGCAAATTCCAAATTTAAAGGATTGTTAGAATCTACCAAATAATCAGAGTGGAAATACAAAGGAAAAATGAATGTGTACAGCCTTCATGGGTACCTTTTCTGCTTGTTCACTTGTTTTGTTACTTAATTTTGAAGGTGAGGAAATGTATCGTTTCTGGATGCTTCACTTTATGAATCATCTTCATTGGAGAATTAATTTTTGTACTGTAGTGTGAAAAATAGGACTTTCAGGCAAGAGTAGAATATCGGTTACAATTTGTCTCTAAATTACACAGCTATGTGCTTTTGAAGACAGAATTCTAATCTAAAACCCATTCATTGTGTGAGTCGATGTGTGCTTTAATTGCTATAACAATACAAAATGCTGCACTTGCTTAGAGGCAGAAGATTCCGTGGATGAAAATGTATTTTGTTTCGGGGTGAGATAAGAATGCAAACAATTTAAACTCCTTATTTTCTTGTATTTCTGTTTTCTATTCTTATGTATTGTTTTTCATTTTGACCAGGTTTGTCTGTGTACTTTTTGTAGTCATGTTGAAAAAGCAACAGTGTAACAAAAGAAATAATATTTTGTACACATGTAGGAGAAATGCCCATTGCATTTTGCGAAGTTATTTCATATAGTAGTTTGAAACTAGAGAGTAGAATAATAAAACACAGTAATAAAAGTTTGCTTTTCAGTAGCTAATGAACTCAATTAATCAGAGCCCTTCCCCATAATCTCAGAACCCGGGCAGTACTGCTGCCACTGACAGCCCGCTTGGGGAGAAAATATTGCTGATTGTTCTCCTGGGTACTCAGCATTCCCAGGCTGCAACCTCCCTGGGAATGGCAGTACCCTCATATGGCCAGTTCAGTGTGATCCTGGCTCAGGATGCTCAGCAAAGCTGATCCTGAGGATGCTCAGTGAACAGAAATGGCTGCAGCTCAGGTAGTTTCTGGGTTGAAAGGATGGCTCCAGAAGACACAGTGGCACTGGAGAGGCTGCCTCTGCCCTGGAAAACTGCTACCTTGTCTGTGTCGTCAGGCAGGGCAGTGACAGGGAGGTGCTGGACAATTCTGGGGCATGCTTTTGTCTGTATGGCAGATGACAAATCTTCCCTAGGGACACAAAATCAGACAAGCTTGGAACATGCTGCAGCACAGCTGTCCATCAGCAGCAGTGTGCACCAGGGGGAGGGCAGAATACAGCTTTCAACCCACCCATACTCACCAGGGACACTGAAATACCTGCTGCTCCAGCAACTGGAAATCTTGACCATTTAAACCCTTGTGGGGTCAGAAGTGGACTCTCACCAGCATTTCCTTCTCACAGAACATTTCATTCCCCCAGAGCAATAAAAGCTGAAGTAAGACATCCAGAAGGGACTGTGGATATGGAAGGAGTGGTATAAATTCAGCCCCACATTCTTCTGGAGGCCAGGCTGTAATTCTGACTGGCTCATCCATCTTCTTTTGTTTGTTGCTTTTCTTTCTCCAGCATCTCTGTGGTGACAATTCAATTCCACCAGGAACATCAAGGGACACTCAGCATCACTGCATAGCAACATGACTCACAGGAGCCAAAGCATATTTTGGCTTGTTCCCTGCCCTCACATGGTGCTTGCAAAATCTCTGTCATATCTCACTGGCAGAGCCCTCTCCTGCTGATTGCCATCAGTCCCAGCTCTCAACAAGCAGAGAACCCAAGGAGCATGGCTAGAACTCGAGAGCCTGTACCACCCATGGGCAGCAAGGTCTGGAGGTATGAATGCATCCTCCTGTGTGTTGGCATGGATGAGCAGGGCCCTGTGAGGGCAGGCTGAGGGCAGGGCAGTAGGAGAGTTACGGGCAGGGTGAGCAATGTTAGAGTACGGTGCAGGCTTTGCTGACAGCGCCCTTGTGGAAGGTGTCCCTGCCCACGGCAGAGAGGTTGAAACTAGTGATTTTTAAAGGTCCCTTCCAACCCAAACCATAATTCGATGATTCTAAGTAGGAATAAAGTAGCCTGTTCTGAAATTCTGCCTGCTGTGGACAGATTGATGCAGGTACTTATGATTACTGAAACAAATCTGCATAAGTGTGTATTTGAAGTCATGCTACTGAAATGTAGCAATAAGCAACCTGGTTGCCTTCAGATCCTTTGACTGGTGGCTGCCCACACTGAATAGAACATGCTAAAATTGTGAACTAAAGCCTTCAGTACATAGCAAAATTCATCTTTACACTGTAACTTATTTTTTCACAATAGTTTCTTTCATAATAGGATTTATCTTTAGAAAAAAATCCCTGAGCAAATAGCAGTTTTCTGATTAAATGACAGGTTAAAAATAACTTGTCCTCTGTTACATTAATACAGTGAAAACTGGAGGAAACAGTAGAGCTCAAGTGATTTTATAATTCTAAAATATGAGTGTGTGTTTTAAAGATATAACTTCTATGTAAGAAAAAGAAGTCACAGTTTTACTCACTTAAAAGATGTGTAAAAATTTTTATAAATGAAGAAAACAAAAAGTCTGTTGAAAACTGCAGTCTCTCCTAATTTCCAGGAAAAAAATCAGTTTCTAATAATTTCTAGAATCTGACAGGACCTTTTAGGCCTAGTTCTGTAACAGGCTACTGTCAGAGACAGACAGGTAAGTGGACTCTAATTTGGAAAGATAGATAAGCACCTCCTAAGGCAATTACAGCATCCTAAAATTGACCTCTAAATTTGATCAGATGACTCATTCTTAAAGATGCTTCCTTTGACCATAAATAAAAGCATGGACAAATAACTTGAATTTAGGGACCTGAGACATTTCTAATCAGAAAAATTAATCATGTCCTTAGATATCATGTGTGAAGTTTAGGCTCTTAAAAAAGAGAAAAATATGTATAATCTTAAGTGAGACACTTAGCTAATAAATTGCTTTTGTTTATACATTTGGAGCAGGTTAACTTTGACCTAAGAAATTTTTATCTGCTTACTTTCTAGTCAATATTTGAAGTATATCATCTAATTCTCCTAGGGAAAAAAGTCTTACTTGGAGCAGAAAAGATGTGTAGGTTTCACATATATCTTGATTTCCAATCTTGCTTCCTCAATAGCCAGGGGAGGAAAGGATTTTGTTTGCACAAAGGGTCAAGTCTTTAGATCTACTGGGGTTGTTTTGTACAGATTAGCACTGTAAACAGCCAGTAGAGAATATTCCCTGTGCAAAATCCTGAAATGGCACAAAGATACCATAATTCCTGCATTTCTTTTCAAACACTCTTAAACCTCAGAGACAGTCAAATGAAATATTGAAGAAAAATTATTTTAAATCCCCATATTTTCAGATACTAGATCAATAACTTCAGCTGCATGAGCAGAGCAGGATTAGCAACACTGTTTAGTTTTAATTTAAATTAAGAATCTGCAATCTCTGGGATCCTGATCTAATACGTAGATTTGGAACCACAGTAGGTATCTATTTTTCATCTTTCTGTCCCAGGTTTACCATCCTGAAATTGTGGATTAAATAGAATTAATCAGAAAATTAGGAAAGAAAGTTTCTACTGGGCCAAAATGAGTATGCTGTGTTCTATTCTGTTTATTGAAATACTGACATCTTCTTTATAATATGCTCCTGAAATTTATAAATCAGTGCTTACCATTAAAACAACCAAAACAACTACAATATAATGTTTGATTTCAAAGTGATTTTATGTAAGGCTTCTCATTCTCCTGGTTTTCATCAGTTTTTAACCTTATTCCAAATCAAGATTATCGATACCATTTAAGCATCGACCAAAAGACTTATGCTGATTCCTTAGTATTCTCTTTGCTTGAGGGCTTGTTTCTGGGGAAGAGGCATGTTGTTTTGGTTTGGTTTCATTTGCTTCATTCTTTTTATTTCAGGTGAAAAATAGCAAAAAAAAAGAATTCAAAGATAATGCTTTTCAATAATACCTGTAGCCTCTAGCAAAAACACTCTAAAAAGCATTTATTGAAACTATTCTGATTTCATTGTATTTTAACATATATTTTTTCTAAAATTTCTATTATATTGCTAAGTCTATTGGCATGAATGTTTCTTTTTGGTTGTTTTTTTAGACTTTAATTTTTCTTTTAAGAAAATCATCTACTTAAAGTTATTACTAACCTTTCTACTCTTAAGGTTCAATTCCTAAACTACAGCCAAATTCTGTCATTAAATTATCTGGATATGTTTAATTACAGGAATGTATCCCTGTCTTGATTTCATCTGAGATAGAGTTACTTTTCTTATTAGCAGCTGGTACAGTTCTGTGTTTTGGATTTAGGGTGAGAATGTTGATAACACACTGATGTTATACTTGTTGCTGAGCAGTGGTCAAGGACTTGTCAACTTCTCACAGTGTCCTACCAGCAAAAAGTCTGGAAGGAAAAAGAAGTTGAGAGGAGACACAGTCAGGACAGCTGACATACTATATAGCATCATGCTCAGTATAACAACTATAGAGAAAGCTGCCTGGGCATTGGCCATTGGGTGGTGAGCTGATGCAACGTGCATCACTTGTTCTGTATATTAAATTTCAATTATTGCTGTTAATATTGTTGTTTTCTTGTTATTATTAATACTAATAATGCTAAGAACACTGTTGCTCTTGTGGCTGGTTTTGTTATTATTATTTTCCCTTCTTTTTCTGTCCAATTAAATTGGCTTTATATCAAGCCATGGATTTTAGGGGTCTTTTTCCTGATACTTTCCCCCACTCCAGCGTGAGTGGGGACTGAGAGAACAGCTGTGTGTTTAGCTGCCTGCTGGGTTAAACCACAATAATCAGAGAATTGTTAAGCAGTGGTAAAAGGTAGATAGGAAATAAGATGAATTAAAGCCTCACAGTTCTATTGTGATATTTCAGGTGTTCTTTCAGGTGCTTGGCAGAATTGAATGTGTGTTTTTGTACTTCTTCTGCATATTGTATTTGAAGGAAGACTTGCAGGACTATGAGAAGGAATTCTCACACAGAAACAAAATTATATAGAGTTTCAGATGGACAGACCTCATTTCAGAGGATCTTTGTTTTCTCCTGAACAATTTGGTAGATGACATTAGTGCCCTGATGACTGAACAGTGTTCTTTATTGCTAGCTCCTTCTGCAGCATTATGGCAGTAGAAGTATTTACTACATTCCAGAAGCAGCTGCAGAGCCAAAAGGAAAAAAAGAAAAAAAAACAACAAAACAACAAAACCCCAAACCTCTCTAAGTTTGATCTATCAGAAGAGTTAGCTAGGATCAAAATTCCTGCAGATGACCCTATTAGATCTGTGCATACAAAAAGAGTTAAATTACTTATGTATGTCTTCATCTCATTTCTAGCCCTGTAGACCTCACCCTCTGACCCTTTTCTTTTGAAACTGAAGGCATCATCTCTACTCTAGCTATAATTGATCCTCTCAGTGGGTAATTGGTTTTGCAAGCACTCACAAATACATTGGGATTACATTGAGTGGATACACTGAGGGGAAAGTCCAGCTTGAAAAACTTAATTTCCTGTATGACAAGGTTACTCACTTATCTGATCAAGGGAAGCCAGTTGATCTAATTTATTTTGGATTTCAGTAAAGCTTTTGATAATGTCTGTCACAGTCTTCTGGACAAAATGTCCAGTACACAGCTGAATAAACACATCATGTTTTGCAGGGGGGCAACTGGCTCACAGATCAGGCACAAAGGACTACAGTAAATTGTTACATCTGGCTGGCGACCAGTCACTGCCAGGGCCCTGTAGGGCTCCATTTTGGGGCTGGTTCTCTTCAATGTCTTCATAAATGACATGGATGCAGTATTTGAAGGCATACTAATTACATTTGCTAATGACACTAAATTGGGAGAAGCTGTAGGCTCCTTTGAAGACAAAGAGGCCCTGCAGAGAGATCCTGACAAATCAGAGGGCTGGGCAATCATGAGCAATATGAAGCTTGATAAGAGCAAGTGCTGGTTCTGTGATCATGGTTACGAGTATTCTGTCCTCATCCATGCCAATGTGCCTGTCTTGATATAGGAGAGAACTTGTTATTCCAGAGAGAAGTTATGTGTATGTTAATATTCTGAGTCTCAGTTGGTCCACAAGCCCTATAAATACTTTAGTAGAGTACTTTGAAATGTTTAGTGCAGATGCTGGCAGACAAAATTCTAGTTTTCTCATTAATAAACATCTCAGGGAGTTGTCCTTCATCCTGGAAAATAAAATCAGAAAATAATGTGCTATCCAATAGCTGTCAGCTGTTTATCTACATAATTTTCTAGTGCATTTTGAGTCATAAACTAAGGAAGTACCTATCCAGAATTTCTATGCGGGAAAAACGGGACTCTATATGATATTTTTATATTAGGCTTATACCAGAAAGAATCATTTTGCAACCAAGAGCAACAGAATGCATAAATATTCTAATTAGAGATCTAAGTTTAGGATAGCTATCTTGACAGTACAGATGTGTGACTGAGTCATTTTAAACTCCAAGTGTTCATTGCTGTTAAATCTATACACTCATTCCTACTTTCATAACTAATCAAGTTGACATTTCATGTTTGAGACATGCAGATTAGAAGTCTATCTGATGACTACTTTAAAAGTGTAATAGTTGTGTGATTAAGCTTTTCGGTGGGATAAAAAATGATCATGCCATGTTATCAGAACTTAAATGAATGATCACTTAACAAGCACAGTAGGAATATGGAGTTAAAATGCAGGGGGTTTTAAACATCTGCATACAGAATTGAAATAAATAATAAAAAATAAAAGCTTGAAATAAAGCTTTTTAGCTAGGAAAGTAATTCAGTTATAATAATGCACCATAATAGTTTTGTTTAATTCCCACTGAGCTACCATACACAATCATAATGAAATAGAATAACACCTAGTTAAAGAATTTGATAGACCTTTTGTTTCAAATACTGTTTTGAATCTTGAAGTGTCTATATTATCTATTAACCCACTATTTTTACTCTTTTATGATTTAACTAAGAAAACAGAGGGGATTCTGACTACTACTAGAATAGTAGTTCCATCTAAAAATTGTGGTACTACATATTTTTCAAGTCAAAAAGAATCTTGTTAAAAGTTCTATGTCTTGGATATGAGCAGGAAAATCTTAGTATGGCTGATTTACATAACAAAGCTAATGAGAAATTTTCTTGATTCATGGATAAGATACAACACATTGATGCTTTTCATTATAGATTCTATTCTGAAACTGAATTGAAGGGACTTGGTAATGATTCACTGACATGACTGTCCACCAAAACACAGGTACAGTATCTGAATGCTGGTTCTGTTGCTATTAAATTCTAGCTCCAAATAGATGATTCTGAATGTAAGGCTATAAATTGCATGCTTTTTTTCCATTGGACATATGCAGATACAATAGGCAGAAATTGATATAAATACTCTTCTAATTTTAAGAACTGTAAACTTGTTTGAATTTCAATAAATAATACAAGCATTAATATATAAAAGCTAAATAATTTTATATTAGAAAACTAAGAAAACCCCTGAGAAACCCCTGCTTTGAATTTTGATAAATTACAACTTTTGATTGTGGTATATTGTATCTATACTATATTAAATGTAGGTAAGACCTTCCTTCTGCTTTCCCTTATTCACCTATCGTTCACACTAGGAAGATGATTCACCTATCGTTCACACTAGGAAGATGATGTGACTGGTGAATTTTTTTCAAACATCCTGTATATGCATCAAATAGAAAGTTTCAAATAACCTACCAGGAAACTCCTTGCATTCAACCTGATTTATATCTAGGTGCTCCAGGTACAAAATTGTGTTTGGCAATAGATGAAACAGAAGATGATGACATGGTAAAATATGTCTGAACAGCTGTATGAACAGCCTGTAGCAATGTAATACTGTGATGCCAACCATGGAGATGTCAGCTGAACCTTTAGTCTCATCTAAGGCTGTTGCAGTTAATGCTAACATGCACTTGAAACCTTTTGAAAAATAACACAAACTTCATTTTTGTATTTATTTTTAAAAACATATTAGCATAAAAATATCCCCAAGTGAACTCTTCAGTAAGGAAGAGGAAATCATCAATACCACATTACTCCTGAAAAGAAACCCTGTAATTAAAATCACCCTGCTGGTTGAGAACTGGCAATGCTGGCAGCTGAGTGTGGCTCCTCCCAAAACTAAAACACTCAATCTTACACTCAAAGGGGAAATACAAAGGTGAGCGTAACAGCAAAGGAAGAGGAATTTACTGGGAAGTATGTATGGAACAGCTTTAATTGCTTATTATTAGAGTTTCCCCAATTGTATTGCTTTATTTATTTTTTCTTTTTTTTTTTTGTAAAAAAACAAAAGCTGTATTAAAAATAATTTCTTGATTTGACTGATATGACTTTCATCTTTTGTAAATTGTCAGCTTGGTGGGATTTTTTGTTTTGTTTTTTGTTTGGGTTTTTTTTTTTTTTCCATTCGAAATTTTTAGTGTTCCAAAAACACATCATATATATATATTACATGGTCTGTGACATGTTCTACCTGCCTGGTCCATCATATACCCTGTGTTGTATAGGCAAATTAAGTGAACCAAGGTACATAGTCACTGACCTCATTCAGAAATATAAAGTCATACATGTAGTCCTATATTCCATGCATTCTGCACCTAATATGTGACAAAAATCACATTCCACAATATCCTTGACCTTTGACAGGAAAAAGTTCTGCAAACACACTCTTTCCAGGTGATTCATATCACGTACTGTCAGTTTTCAATTATATTCCTCTTACATACAAAGGACAGTTCAACTCAATCCTTGGACTTGTATGGTCTAAAAGTGAACACCAAATTGTCAAAATAGTTAAGGAAATTAATCCCTACAGTGGGTTTAATAAGCTTGTATTGTCTGTAGTAATCATCTCTGTCTTCTCTTCCCCTTTGACTAATGCCACCTAAGAACACCCTCATGCTGTCCATCTCCACAAACAGCTGTTGTAGTCTGTGAAATACCCTCACAGAAAATATGCCAGATGGCAATCATAGAGGTAGCAGAACTGCCAAACAATGTACAAAAAAGAAATAATTTTGAACTTTTCTTCTCTGGAGGGCTCTGTTAAATATGGGAATTAAATAGCAAAAGGATAACATAAAATGGTAATATAATTCTGGGTAAGAGTTAAGTCTAGGACAAGTTCTAAAAGATGTATGTGTTAAACTGTACACCTCCACATGTGCATACATACACCCACACACCCATGCACTGACATTTATAAAAGTTACTGACATGCATTCCTATATCATCTAAGATGTACTCTTTTTTTTTTGTATATGCTAATATGGGTAATATACAAAGGTGCACTTTTAAAAATTTTGAAGAGTCTTTTAAATAATCATGTTTTAAATCATCTGTGGTTATTTATTTCCTTTCTAAGCCTCATGGATATGCTGCCTTTTCAGCAGCCTCTCATGTGTCATGGATATGCTGCCTTTTAGGATGCCACTCTCCTGACTTCTAGTAATGATTTTTCATTTGAATTCTAATGAATTTTCAAAAAGGAAAATACTAGTTTAACCTCAGATGTGACTAGTATGTTTCTTCTGACTTCTAGAGCAGTGTCTGGACTTTGACAAAGAGACTCAGTTTGGATTTTATCAAGCTATATAGTGATGAAAACAAAGAAGACCTCCTAGACTTTTTCTTGGTGATGTTGATGCTAACTCATAAAATCAATTCCTTTCAAAACTAATAAATTGCTAGACCATAGTCATAACTTTTCTCTACCAAGGGCTTTGATTCATTTAGCTATACAGTGTGATTTTCATTACTGTTAAATACAGTTAGCCCTTGTGGAAAAATGAAGATGGAAAATGCAGAATACAAAACAGATTTGTCATAGTTTGAAGATGTGAAAGCAATAATCCTATTTAATGTAGAAAGATATTGGTCTGGACTGAAGATTTCTCTCTAAATTTGGTAGTCATCGAACTTGTGGACATTTCTCTGTTTTTGCTAACTAACTTTATATATGATAATATGTTTTAAATAGTTGTATGGCTAGACCTCTTTCAGGAATAAACTAAATGATGGAACAAAGAGAATATCCTAAGGCCTGCCTTACCCATAGAAATCCCTAGCACCTGACAAGCAGGTAGATTGGAATGCATGAAGTAAATGTAGGGTTTTTATAACCTACAAAGAGTTGGCAGATTGACTTCTCATAACCTGCCCATTATGGTGACATTATTGCTGAGCATGGGTTCGGTTTCACTGCTCTTGAATGCTTTATACCAAGGAATAATCTTTAGCACAGGAAGTCTTACCCATGACCTTTGTTTTCAGCAAGAGAGTCTAGGTGAAGTTGGAGGTGATATGGGTGAACCTGACACTGACCTGGAAAAAAAAAAGGAAGAAAAAAGTAAAGCAAAATATTTAAGAAACAAGTACAAAATAATCACCCTGTTCCATTTTGGAAAGGCCCTTCAAATAAATATAGGATATTCTTCAGCAGGTTGTCTTCCTCTGGAGAATATGAAGAGGTATCATGATATATATATAGGATATGGAGATGGAAATTAAAATCTGTATGAAGTTTAGAGGTTTCTATGGTATTTTCTTAGTTGTTCAAGATATTCTAATAGCCTCTCTAAAACCTGAATAAATCAGAATTAAATACAAGAGTGTTATCATGCTTTAATGTAAATTAACTGCATGCTCTTAACCATAATTCATCTTTTCAGTGATTATTTATTATATAAATAATATAAACATATAATCATTGTTGTGCAAACACTGTTTAACCAGCATCCTTTCATTCCTACTAAATTTACTTGTACTCTGGAGGGTTTTAAAAAAAATCAGTGACTGCTGGTTTTGAGTTTCTATTTGGTCCTTCCAACCATCTCCACGTGTTTTCTCTAATTATTCTTCCATTAGATTCAGCTGCAAAAAGAGCTCTATACTTCTTAATTTAATGAAGACCCTACTTACTGTCTAGAAATAAAAATATTTTTGGTTGTCTCCAAGATGGAGTAAGAAGCTTTCAATTACAAAATAGCAATCAATGATGAATAAATAATCTGAACATATACTTTGTTTATCACTGATGTTCCCCAGTGATACTTAAATGCCACTGAAGTGTATGGCTAAGAAATAACTTTCTATGAACATAATCATCCACAAATAGCTAAATAGATGACTCTGCGTTGCTGTATAAATAAAACTCCCTTTTCTTGTCCAACTGATCATGTTTGGGTTCTGAAAGACCATTAACACAAAATGTTATCCAAATGATTGCAAATTTGCCAATCTCTCTTTTACAGTTTCACTCAACTTCTGGCCTTTGCAAACAGGAGCTCAGAAGATTTCTGGCACATCTATACTGACATGGAAAACAGAGCATGGAACTGATCCTCATACTCATACTCATACTTGCTGGTTAAGTTTTATTGTGTTCCCTTCCTCTGTTTTGGACAAATATGTTTGTCCAAGTCAGGATGTAGGAACTGTTATGGGGATTGGTCACTCTACAGACTGCTTCCAAATGGTAAAATGGCCAAGACTGCTCCAGTTTCACCTACTTGTGTCTTACCTATTGCTTCAACAGAATCTGGACTCCTTCAACCAGCCAAGTTGGACTCTCACACCCTTAGTCATCCCTTATATCCACGTCTCTCTCCTTCCATCTTGCAAAATGGAATCTGAGGTTCATCCTTTATAGACACCAAAGTGTTTGGGCTGCAAGAAAAAACAAAAGAAAAACCACACCAGCAAGATAGTCTTCTCTTAGCCTCACAAAGACTCATGTCTCTCCCTCTCTTTTGTTTACCAGCACATACATAGTCTCAATGTCTTCTTCTGTTTCCTTATTTTGAATATACTCACACCTGAAATGAAAATCCCACTGAACCTCAGCCAAAGTTTTCATTTTAAAAGTAAAGGGGAAAAAAAATAAAATACCAAAACTCCCAAACCAATACCAAGCCAAATCAATCTTTAAAAACTACTAAATCAATATCCTTTAAATAGAAACTTTTCTCATTTCTTTAAGATATATATTGAAATTTGATGTATTAGTATTGAAAGGAGAGATAATTCAATCCAGTCAAATTAGGACCAACAAAGTAAGATCAGTCTTCATTCAGCCAAAGCAGAAATAACTCCAAGGGTGGAGATTGCACAACCTAGGTTTTGAAACCCAGGAAAACTTTGACTGTTTTGTTGTAATCACAGCTCAGGTAGCTGAAGACCAGAATTAAAACCCCCCTGGCTTTCTCTTCCCTAGTCTCAACAAACCAAGAAAAAGTTCAGTAATGGCTATGGGATTTGTTCCTTGTGGGAACTACCTCCAATTGAAGTAAAACAGACAGAAGCCTTTAAATAAATGTGCAAGAATGTTTGGTTGAAATTTTTAAGGAAAATTGTGAAAAGCATTCACACAAGCCCCAAGACCTTTTTTGCTCTACTGATAGTTCTCTATGCAATTCAAATGTAATTGGAATAGTTTACACTGTCAGTATGATGGAAATAAGTCCCACTTTAAATGATAATATTTCATATTTTATTCTTAACCTACCTCAGATGATTGAAGAAGCTAGTAGGCTTTCTGAAATGAGATTAATATTCATCTCATTGTCAGAAGGCCATGCAGAATTATGAAGAACTACATCTTCTTAGCAAACAGTTTTATTCTTTATGATTGTTAGCACTGTTCTATCAAAAAACTAGTAACTCCAGTTAGTCCAATTTGGGGTGAATAAAACCACAGAAATATTGCTTGATGGATTCATGGATATTTTTGTGGTGTTTCCATCTGTCCAATATGCCATTTATTATTATCTTTAAAGAGATCTTTTTCTGCTAGAGAAATCCTACAGGTACAGATGCTTAAAATACTTGTAGTACTAGAAATGCCAATGTTCAAAGAGGTTTTTGGGTTTGTTTTTTTTTCCAATAATTAAGCGTTTGACTAAAAAATCCCACTGTGGGACAGTATACTTTTAAACACTGGATTTCTTAAAATTCAAAAGTGGATGTTTTCTTTCCTTTTGCACATAAGAGACAAGGAAATTTTCATACTGAGTTTAAGATATTTTGTTACACATCACTCCAATTTATAATGCTTAAATTAGCATGACAGGGAAAAAAGACCAGGAAGCTACATGCACAATTTTATTTTAAGAGTTTCCCCTTCTGTCAGGAGCTTTGACTACTTATTAAAGACTTCACAGTGACCACCATATATTTCCTGTATATAAAACTGATGAGGACCAATTGACACTGACTGCTACCAAATTAACATTTCCATGGCAGCCAACATCAATTACCATCAATGATGAGATGCTCATTTAGGAGAATCTGAACAACACTGCAATATAAACCAAATCATTTAGGTTACAGCAAATACAAAAGAAACATTAATGACTAAAGAGGGAAAATAAAGGAAAAAACTGAATGTCAATGTCACTACAAGCTGCATATTTTCTGCTAGAGACAAGAACGAGTACCATTAGGAAGTAACAAAAACATTAGACTTTTGTCCTTTTTATTTTCACCAGTATCTATTGTAAATTTAATTCTTTATGTTGTAAAACATATCTTCCAGAATTATTTATGCAAGGAGGTTTTCGGGTTTTTTCTAAGGCAGTGTGTTCAGGTTCTTTTCTTGTTATCAGCCTCTTAAACTTTGAATTTCTGATAGGTCTAAGAGATTCAGGAAACAAGTAGACTCAATACCTTCATTTTCTTTGAAACATATGGATCTGATGAGAATCTTGTCAAGATATTTGGGGTTTTTTCTCTGCTTCTCTAACTTTATACTATTCTAACCTGCTACTATTCCATAAGCTTTCAGTTAAGATTTGGATACAACATCCGAAATTAGGCAAAGACCTGAGCTACCATTTTCCTTTGAAAACAAAGGACTCCAGGGGCTCCAATTTGAAGAAGAGCTGCAGAAAACTCTACCAGATTTGCATTCAGATATGAGTCTAGGATGCCAAAAGGTGGACACAGTTAATTTTTGAGACATCCAAAACAGGGAAGTTCAAACTTGTAACCAGTACTAGATAAAATGGTTTCATGTTCACATAAAAAGTTTGGGGGAGGAGAAAGTAGGCAAAAAGATTAATTTTCTTTTCAGCTATATTTTCAATATTTTTTTCCTTCACTTTTTGTAAACTTACTTTTGAAACATAGCTGAATGTACAATGCCTGTTTAAAAGAAACCTGCCTACAGTATTCAAAGTCAATAAGAAGGAATTACTACTTACAGTTAGGTATATCTAAATTAGAGTGGAAGTTTGGACTCAACTACCAAGAATTTCAACCGAAAGGTAGGATTTTCCTGGGCTCAAGAAAGCTCATGTGTCACGGGCCCCAAAACATTCCTATTTTTGTTTGAACTCCAGCCAAGACAATGGTTTTGTGAGCTAGCTATGACTTAATATGTTGTGGTAATATTAGATAATATGGTTATTAGGATTGTATGTTTTTCAGTTGGCCAGAAATAGACTCACTTTATCACTTTATTTCCTTAGATGTTGAGTTACCTGAATTATTTTTTATTTGTTGGGCAGGCAGAGAAGTAAGGCCTTGCTCAGTTAAAACTGAAATATGAGCCTCTATTTGTTGTATTTTCCAGCCTTACAGGAAACCCCTTGCAGGGGTTCTCTCCCCTGTTCAATAGCTATAACTTGTTAGACTGGTATGCAAGGTATAAATATCTATAAAACTGAATGTTTCCCCCAACTATGATTGCAACTCAAAATATTCCAAAATATAACTGATGTTGATAGTTTATCCCATAGGTTAATGTCAAGTAGTTTAGTGAAGCTACATCATTATTTTGTGTTGAATCTCAGAGTACACAGGATCTGAAGGGAATACATTCCTCTCAACAGTCTATAAACCCAAGCAGGTTCATAAGCATGCACATGTACATATTCATAGGGAATAGATAGGGAGGTAGGGAGATATAGGGAGATAGGGAGATATTCTCCTTGACAGTATCTATAATGCTAAAGAAAAAGTGCCAGGAGCCTGTGCCTATCCCCAAGGCAGTCCATCAGTTTATACTCTTAGAGTTTAGACTCAGTCTCATTATAGTGGAAATTGTTATTGCTGAATATTGTTACCTTGGAAAAATCCACTTGGAAAAGTATACAGATAATGAACTAGAAAATGAACTAAAAATTAAGTTCTCTGTAGCTCATATAAGTAGCACCTTTTCCAGGTTTATTTCTTATGTGACAATACATGAATCCCATGACAATTTCTATAAAGGGCATGAAGAGTTTTCATCTTCCTTGAACAACAGAACAGATAAAGAGATACTGACTGAATTTCCAGTTTGCCCAAACATGCTGATGGTTTTTAATGTATTTGTAGTTCAAAATCTATAGACACCCAGACAATCAAGGCTCTATATTGTGTTCCCATTTCATATCATCCCCCATCCTGCATCTTTATTGAAATAATAGCATGATAAGAAAACTCAAGGGTTCTAAGTGTGGGAAAGTTGATGTGTCCCTATACACTTTTTATTCAAAGTAATTGTGATCTTACTGTTTAAAGACTGGCTTCCTGTAAATTAATATTGCTTCAGAATTGATTGCAGCATTACATAGATTACATTTGACACCTCTGGAAAGCTTGTTTGTGCCCAAGGCATCTCTATATGATCCTGCAAATTGACAGTATGGGTTATGTTGGTAAACATTTACATACATTCTGCAAAATGTTCTGAGGGGCAAATCAAAAGGCAGAGTTTTCTCTGCTGGAAGTGAAGGAGAATTTGCTACTGAGAAGCAGTTGCATTGATCAGGCACAGCATGCTTAATGTTGAAGGAACTTCTGTCTCTGTCCATTCTTCGTACATTTTCTTGCAAGGACTCTGGCCCATTTTTGACATCTTACTGTCTCTGCACTTTTACTATGTATAGAATGTTATGCATATGTTGACAGAAATTTTTTGCTTCCTTATTTTTTAATACTGTATGTCAAGACTAAATTCCTGTAAGGTCCCCTGGTTTTACCCCCGGAGCTTCCATATCTTTCTATATACTTGCCCTTTCAGGGACACTTGTTACAGTATATTCCTTCTTACCTGTAATATGTGGGATTAAGGGTTGGGGATTTTTTTGTGGCTTTTTTTGTGGTGGTTGTTGTTGTTTTTGTTTTTTTTGTTTCTTTTGTTGTTGTTGTTTGTTTGGAGTTTTTTTGGTTTGGTTGTTTCTGGTTTTTTTCTTTTTTTTAAATAAGTTGGATTTTTTTTTTTTTAGATTTTAAAATGTGTTTTTCTTTCAGAACTCAATAAACTGTTAAAATTTGATTTTCAGTTTTCCATCTCCCACTCATTTCCTATAGAAAAATAATGCAGTTGGACCTGACATATCTCCATGAATGTATTTGGTCTATGAGATGTTTCTTCCAACTTTCCTTTTTTTCATTACAAAATATTTTTTCTTTATATGTTAACATAATTAGTCAAAGTTCATTTAAATAATACAGCACCAGAATCCTTAATTTGAACATATAAACACTGTAAAGCAATGAAGAATGCTAACTTACTCAAGTATGTTTATATTATTATTAAATATTAACTTAAAATATTTAAAATTTTTTGATGTCTATAATTTTATTTTCTATAGGATTACATCTTCTGGTTGATGGAAGTAACAGTGAAGACAAGATATCTGGATATCAACAGATCAGAGGATTCACAATTATATAGTATTGAAAATGTAAATTAGGTGGAATTCAAAGCATGTGTTTCCTGAGACAAAAAACTAGCTTGCTGGCAAATACCCACTAACCTTTTTATAATGAGAAGATGTTCTGCTTTCATGGAGTCTCTGAGAAATCATTTGCTGGGCTTAGTTATTCCTGGTTTCATTTTGGAAAATATTTGCTTAGAAAATTTAGAAGTGATTCGGAGTTTATAGAATTATTAAAAATAAGCAAAGTAACAAATTAAGGAAAGATCAATCAGACTGATATTTCAGAATGAATCAAATAAACTTGGTTAGTTTCTGATTTAGACCAGAAAAATGTGACTTAAGTCAAATTGAATAAGGTGATATTCTCTGTTGACCTTGATTTCCATGACTGCATCACTGACAAAAAAAAAAGAATATAAGGAATGAACAAACAACCTGTTTCAAGCATTAAGGCCAGTTAAGACAGACTACCTTACATCTTTATTACTAAAACTAGTGCTGTGTAAAGCAAAATTTCTCTGGACACAACCACTTGGATGTTCCAAAATGGAGCCTAGAGACAAACCAACTGCTTAAGAAAGTGGGCAGCTGGAGTCCACTGTTTAGATGTGCTTTTTGGATATAAGCCAAAATCTGGGAACTGATAACATACTGCTGTATTCGATAGTAAAAGTCCATTGGATGTTAACACAAATGGGGTTAACTAGGTAAAGTATAATAATTTACTTAAACAACAATCCATTGCCTTTGAATGTTAATTCTAGAGAGAGGATTTAGTTGTTTAAAGCTGATTGGAAAGGCTGCACAGGAATGTAGTAGGATAATATAACCCATTAACATAGCTGTCCATATGGCTGAACTTTTGTTTCAGTACTATGAATTGTGAAACTCAAGTTCAGTAGCAGACATAGATGCCAGTGCATTAGAACTCACAAGAGAGCATAAGTCTTGAGGCAAGAGCTTTCAGTTTTCATCTCCTACATACATTTCTAGCTTGACACATGACATGAGATTTGGGCCCAACATTTTTGGCATGTCAGCCGAGTGAGGGGCTAAGAGAGAACTGGGCAATAATTGTACAATGAGATCTTGACTCAAATTCCTATTAGCAGCAAATCAGAGAAATTGGGGTGCTGAGACAGAAAAAAATTGTAATATTCTTCCATGTGAGCACTTTACAACTTACAGTAAGCAATCATTGAGACCTACTGTCTTCACAATTATGAAAACCATTTATGCATAGTTAGAACTCCTATGTAAAATTGACCAAATAATGAAATGAATGCTGTTCTGAGTAAGTCTTTGCTTTACTCTAAAAAAAGCAGTTAATTGCTTCCGGATATATCAGAGTTTATTGGTATTGTACAGATGTGTATAATCACCGCTTTTTCCTGTTTGAATAGCAGCCATCTGTTTGTCTTTGAATGACTGCGGCATTTAATAAATACACTTCTTCTGTATCCGAGAAGTATTCACTCTTTCCCTGCCAGTGGCAAGACACAAAACAAGATTCATCTATTAATACCAACTAATGTATATAAGTATTGTAACTGGCTGTCCTGATTTTGATGGGATGGAGTTAGTTTTCTTCATAGTAGCTTATACATGACTGTGTTTTGGATTTGTGCTGAAAACAGTGTTGGTGATACCCCGATGTTTTAGCTGTTGCTGAGCAGTGCCTGCACAGCATCAAGGCCTTTTCTGCTTTTCTTCATGGTGTCTCACCAGCAAGTATGATAAGGCTGTATAAGAATTTAGGAAGGGGACAGAACTGGGACTGCTGATCCCAACTGACCAAAGGAGTGTTCCACAGGTATGACGTATTTAACAATAAAAGGTGGGAGAAAAAGGAGGAAGGGGTTAACATTAGCAGTTATGGCCTTTATCTTTCCAAATAGCTGATTTAGATGATGAAACCCTGCTTTTCTAGAGATACCTGCACACCTGCCTGCTGACAGCAGTACAGAATTAATTCCTCTTTTTGCTTTCCTGGTATGTACAACTTTGTCCTTCACTATTTAACCGTTGCTATTTCAACCCATGTTTTTACACTTTTACCTTTATAAATCTTTTCCCCATCCTTCTGTAAGGGAGTGAGTGAATGGCTATGTGTTGTTTACCTGCCTATGAGTCTAAACTATGACAACACTGACTTAGACCAATACAATAACTTTTTTAAAGAGCTTCTATGATTCAGTAAACTCAACTGTGCCAAGTAGACGTCAATCAATTATAGCATTTACAGAAATCACAGTTGGGATTCTTTTTCTTTTCATCAATATGAGATAATTTCTGAAGAACCGCTTAGAGAATTGTTGTATTATCCCTGTGTCCTTATTATTTAGCTAAACAAAAAAAAATAAAATAAAATAGAGAAAAAAAGGAAACTTCTTAGTAATTTCACTCATAAATGATCAAGAGCCTCAGAAGCCATAATGCTATAATAACTATGCCTTTGTTGTTACTGAGAGTTTTTCTTTTAATATTGAATACTACTTCAGAAATATAAGTGAACTATAACCACGGAGAATATGCATGATTTTCAATGAATTAAATAGCAGCTATTTAATCTTTAGGTATTTTTTACCCTGAAAGAGTAGTATATAAGAAAGAACTCTTTTTTCTGCCTCTAGATTTCCAAGGTATTGACAAGTATAAATCAGTATAAGTTACCAAACAGCTACTTTTATAATTTTGACAGTCAGTAAGGGAACAATGGAAGATTTCATTTAGATTAATTTTGAAATGTGGAATATTCTGCAATAAATATCTCTAATTTTTTTTTCCACTTAATTAGCAGTTACAGCCAAATACAGAAACTTAATTTATTATTTTTGAAATGATTTGCATAAGCTGAAGAGTATCAGGATGTACCTTATAACGTATGATGGAAAGTGAACATTTCATGATTGATGCTTTCAGAGAGTTGCATTTAATTTTAGACTTCTTCAGTGTCATTAAGAACTACTGAATCAGACTTTTCTGAGCATTCTGTTGTGCTCTGTTATGTGAAAATCATGGAAATGGTAATTTCTCTTGCCATAAAGAAGTCTGAGTCTTTGAGGCCAGTCCTTTTTAAAATGAATTTACCTGTTAAGTGTTATGAGAATTTGTAAGTGATTGTGAGTTAAAATAATTCAAAATGTAAATCCTTTTTGAAATATAGCTGCTTTATCAATCTCCCTGTTTCCTACAGAAGAAATTAATCTTTAATTTGAAAGAACACATACCTCAAATTTTGTGCGTATTGAGAATTCATTACCCAAGCTATATATGAACCACCATGAGGTTTTTTTTAAGTGAGGGTATTAATTAATAACAAACCTAATAATAATAGTCATATTCCCCCCAAAAAAATCCAAAAAAACAAAACTCACAACTGTACATGGTGACCCAGACTAAATTTAATGTAAGGAAGAAAAAAATCTTCAAAATTTAAAAGGATCAAGTAATTAATTCTTCACAAATTCTGGGTTCCTTGTGACCTAAGAAGGATATGAGCATGTCACTAACACTAAACATAAATTCTGATATGATGCAAAACAGTGTTGTTAAAACACTTAGTCTTTGCAATCTTAAAAAAAAGGGTTCTTAAAATAATTGTGAGAGCATTTTCATTCTTTAACAAGTTTATGCTTTTAAAAAAATATACACCTAACTGAAAGTTCAGATTCTTATTTTATTGGTTATGCAATAACTGCAACCATTCTTTTCTGTATTTCTTTTTATTCTTTAAATTACTGATATTTTTCTCATTTTAATTTTGTCTCAACAAACTTTAGGTTTGGGAATAGAGAATTTCATTTAATAGCTAGGTATTCTGAGGAGCAGAAATACTCCTCCAGTTTCCTAAACATGAGAAAAGCCTCATGCAAAATCAATTTATTGATAAAATACACAAGCCCCCATATGATTAGCAAGTTGTGCATATTACCTACTATATTATGCCCAGCTGCTAGTCTTATTTCTAAGGAAAGAGTTTATTGGGGGTTCTATTTTTCATTTTGTATTTTGCTGTTTGCTTATTTTTTGTGGTGGGTGTATTTGTGTGCGGTTTTATTTTTTTGAAAACAGATCAAACACCAAAGCCTAGTCATGACCTCTGTCTGTTTCTTTTTAATTTAGACTTGTAAAATAGAACAGTTAAGTGAATTGAAAGACAGAAAAAAATTCACTGTAGAGCTGGCTGGATATTGGCTGTGCATGTGAAGGTTACCTTAACTGGGCAGTGGGGCAGTAGTTTTTGATAATTACTTTAGTTGGTATTGATTTATTCTGCATAAGTATTCAAAGTTTTGCCCCTTTGTCTAATAAGATAGGAGTCTAAAAGGAATGGAGAATTATATCTTTTATTATCAGTCATCAGGTACATGTTTAGTGTGTGCTGTGGGAGAATCTACACAACTCCTTCAGGTGATGATATGGGTAGCAATAGCTGTAGATATAAATGGGAGTGCAAAGACTAACACACACACAGAGGGAAAAAAATAAAAGAAAGAAAAAGAAAAAGCTTTCTCATGCTAATAGGATGTTTGTGTTCTGGTTCCTCTTAGAAGTCTTACCTTTTCTAAGGCTCTCAGCAGTGACTTCCAGCAGGGTTCTCATTAAAATAAATTCCTATGTGCTTGCAGGGCTTTAAATTACACTTGTTAATACACACGTTGCTCTGCATGTGAATTTTGTGAGAACAAACCCAAGGAGCAATTATGACGACAAATGTAAATACTAGAATGTGTGGAGGCCATTAATTAATTGTGTGGATGTTTTACTACAAATGCTTCTTATCACATGGATTTTTATGTTTTTCTCTCTCATATCTTCTGAACTAACAGTCTGCTATTTGTGAAACTTGAAAGAAAAGCAAAAAATCTAAAAGAAATTAACTCTGTATATTTTGTGAAAATAAGAATCCAGACAGAGAAGGTAAATGTCAATAACAGTCTTACTGAGAGAAAGTATTTGAGATTCCACTTTGCACGACAACACAAACATACAAGATCACAACTAAATAAAAATACTTCAGCTTAGCTTGCTCTGTGATAAAATTCACAGTAGTGAAACAGATTCAGCATAATGAGAAGAAAAGCTTCCCTTAATTCAATTTTTTTCAGGAGAAATGTTAACACCATTGTGTATGGTGTAGGTGTACAGTCTGAACAAATGTATATAAAGCTGACAGAAAAATCAAATAATCCTAGAGATCATGGTCTGTCATCTTGGTCTTTGAAAATAATTACTATTTTTTTTAGGTTTGATTCAAATTCTGGTTATCCCTCTGAGCTGGAATTATGTTCAGCAGCAAGACTCCATTTTCCTTCAACATAAATATGCATTACATTTATGGAGTCCAATGTGTCAAGGTGCCTAAAGAACATAAGGTGTTTAGGCATATCAACTCTCCTTTATATGGTTGTGCTTTAAGGTCATGGAGCATCTCAGGAGATGAAATCCACTGAGTGGATAAGGAAAAGGCTTATTCTAGCTTTAAATAGACAATAACTATCATAGGAGAGCCTATATAGCTTCAACATATGACTATTTTTCTTGAAGGCATGGCAAAGTTTTTTCTTTTCTAACTTCTCCAACACAGCATAGTCCTGCTAGAGAGTCTTTTTTTCATATTGAGGTATTATTTTTTTTTTGATGGCTGAAATCACTCAATCTGTAAGCCATGTCTCTTACACTTTTCAGTCACACTCTCTGAGAAGGAGTGGATATATCATTAAAAAGATATAACTTATGGATATTTTATGAGGTATCCTCCGTAAGTACTACAGGGGGAAAAAAGTCCCAAAACAAAACAACCCAGTGTTCAAATTGTACTTGTTAGAATTATAATCTGATTGGTTTCACTTCTCTGATTGCCTTTGTATAGTATTTAGCTACATTATAGTTCATGAGGTTCATGTGTTCTAAGGCCATCTGAGTTAAGTCAGCTGAAGATGTCATGTACCTACCTTAACTACACATAGTATTTTGCTTTCTATAACTTAGTCCCTCACTGAATCATATTTGATAAAGCACATACTGTAGATGTTTCCAAAAGAATTACTGTGGCCAGATTGCACTACTTGTTGACAGGTCAAAAGTGAGACACAGACATTGTCAAAATAAATAACAAGTAATCCAATCCTACACACTTCAGTTTTCTTCAATTTTCTGCAGAATTTTGTTAGAATCCTAACTTTTTTTTCCCCCTTGTACCTTGCTCAATCAACTTGCATACTATTTTATTAGTTATTGATTCTGACTAGGCAGGTTTTTTCAAGATACACTACAGTTGTCCAAGTCTTTTGTTTCAGAAAGTTTGTGCCTCAAATATCTTTACTGGTTAAACAGACTTAAGCAGTAAAAAGTACTGTAAAAATGGAGTTGCACTGTATCTAGGTTCACTTACATCTGAGCCTTTATAAGCAGTGAAGATGTAGCTGTTAGATATGGAAGGATGAATTAATTATAATGCAAGAGATGATTTCAAAAATGGTTCAAATGAAAAAGTTCTAAGATTTCCATATGCCTTCCCCAGCTATAAGGATGATTGAGCATTAGTAGCTCAGAAATAGGTCTATTTTGAAGATGGCTAGAATCAGATTAAGTGATGCTCATTTCCAATATTGGTTTAATGACTGTGTAGGAATTAATCCATTGTTTAATTTTCAGTCTAAATTATAATTAATTAATTAAACTTATTAATTTTAAAAATTATTTTAATTATATAACTTTTGCCAGTGTTCACGCAAACTCTCCAATGCCTGCCTGAGCAAGTGAGTAAACGGTTAACAAAATAGTATTTGTCTTATGAATTTAAGTTTTATTATTAAAGCATTTATTTTTGATGTTGAAGACTTGGCTTCTGATGTAAAATTTTCAGGAAAGAAAACTCTCAGCCTAGAGAGAATAAAACTGTTCTGGCCCACATTTTGGGAAAATGGTCTCCTTACTAGAGACATTCATATAAAAAGGAAAGAGATTCACTGCAGCCAAGCATCCAGGTCCAAGCTTTTGTCTTGATACTAGTTTAGTGCATTCCCTTTAAAACTTTAAATATTCTGTAAAATCTGTCTGCATTACGTCTTCTTGCCCAAAGTGCACAGTGTACCCATACTCACACCAAGCCCAGCCTCCCTACCCACCCGAGCACAAAGTACACACTGCAAGAGGTGCACGCTGTTTCTATTCTGTAGCCCTTGAGGACTGGTGTCCTCACCAGCTGAAAGACATTTCAAAATCACTGTGTTCCTCCTCCCGAGGCTGTGTTGTGGTCAGTCAGGAGTGCAAGAAGCAGAAAGCAGAAAAGGCAGAGTCTGATTCTCTCAGTTTGAGCAGTCAGGTGGGAAAGAGTGACATCTGTGATGAGACATAAGAATCCCATTCATGCAATTAGTTTGGTTTCATTTTGTTCTATTTTTCATACAATACTTCTGCAGAGTTTTGTGGTAAGGACTGTGTCTGGACTTCAAACATAACCTAACTTTCTAGAAGTGCTTAACTTTTAAGGTAAGCAACCTATTATGTGGTCAGTGGAGAGGCAGTGCCCAAAATCAGTGTGCTTGATTTCCCTTTTGAGGTGCTTATGACTACATAAATATCAAGCTTCATTGAACTGGAGTTCTACTGTTCTCTACTGATTTCAAGTTGACATATTCACTTGACTTTGAAGAAAGAAAAATTTTATTTTACCCTAGACAACTGAAAATTACTGACTAACAAGTGCAAAATAGGTGGTATGTCAAGCACACAATCTGGGTTTTTATATTTTTCCTGTAAATGTGGGGTTTGGGTGGTTTTACTTGTTGGGGTTCTTTGTCTTTTTTTTTTTTTTTTTTTTTTAATTAGACTTGTTGAAAGAAGTTTCAATTTTCATTGAGATGGCCTGTTTTCTGTTCTGGGTCCAAATGTTGATGAACTTCAGCAATTTCCTTAAGCAGTGACAGTCACTGAATCATACTATGGTTGAAGTTGGAAGGGAACTCTTGAGGGTATCTGCTCCTGCCACCCTACTCAAGCTGACTGCCCAGATTTGTATCCAAACAACTTTAGAGTATCTCCAAGGAGGGAGATTCTACAACCTCTCTGGACAACCTGTGGCAGGGCTCAGTCATCTTTTTCAGTAAAAAGCTGTTTCCTGGTGTTTAAAGGGAACTTCCTGTGTTCAGTTTTTGCTCATTGCCTCCTCTTATGCCACTGAGAAGAGCCTTGCTCAATCCTCTTTCATAGAATCATAGAACAGTTTGAATTAGAAGATACCTTTAAAGTCATCTAGTTCATCTCTGGGGGTTTATACAGCTCTACTTCTTGAGCTTGTCCAGGTCTCTCTTGATGGCATAGTGTCCCCCAGATGTGAAAACCACACCCGTCAGCTTAGTGGCATCTGCAAACTTGCTAAGAATTCACTCAATCCCACTGTCTTTATCCTTGATGAAGGTATTAAAAAGTATTAGTCACAATATGGACCACTGAGGATCACCACTTGTTCCTGATGCCCTTGTGGGCATTGAGCTATTGACCATTTCTGTCTGGATGTGACATCCATCACTCTTCCCTTGTCCACTGATGTAGTCAGACCAACATAGAAGGCCACTAGGTTGGTAAGGCAGAATTTTTCCTTGGTGAAGCCAGGCTGGCTGTCTCAAACCACCTCCCTGTCCACCATATGCTATAGCCTAGCCTCTAGCAGAATATGCTCCACAATCTTTCCAGATACAGAGATGAGGCTCACAGGTCAGTCATTCCCAGGGTCCTCCTTTCTATCCTTTTTATAAATGGGTGCAATATTTCCCTTTTTCCAGTCATTGGGGACTACATCTGACAGCTATGACTTTTGAAATACTATGGAGAGTGGCTTGGCAATTGCATAAACCTCAGAACTCTGGGATGCGTTCCATTGGGACTCATGTATGTTCAGGTTCACCAAGTTGTCATGAGCCTGATCTTTCCTTATGGTCGGAGGGACTTTGCTCTCCCAGTCCCTCTCTTACAGTCCACCTGCTCAAGCAGTGTGGCAAGCAAGGCTGACAGTGAAGAATGAGGCAAAAAAACGTTCTTGAGTACCTCAGCATTCTCTTTGTCTCTTTATATCAGTTTTCCTGTATTTCTCACTGAGGAGAGTTTCTTTAAACTTTCTTTTCTGTCTGACATTCCTATAGAAGCCCTTCCTGTTATTCTTTGCATCCCTTGGTAAGTTCAGCTCCAGGTGCTCTTTGGCCTTCCTTGTCTTCCTAACCTCATCCTTACAAAACCAGACAGAATCCCTATACTCTTGCCAGGACATCTGTCCCTGCTTCCACTGCCTGTGCATTTCTTTCTTGCCTCTTAGTTTGCCAGAAGGTCTTGTCTCAGCCATGCCAGACTTTCATGACATGCCTTCCTTTCATGATTTCTTACACCTAAGAACTGAGAGTTCCTCTCCTGTATGAAAAGTATCCTTAAAGATTTGCCAGCTTTGTTCTGCTTCCTTGTCTTTGAGGGCAGTTTTGCAGGGAGTCCTATTGACTAATTCCTTGAACAGCTGCAATTTTGCATTCCTAATATTCAGGGTCCTAGCTTTAGTCTGTGCCTGATGCATAATCCTTAGGACTCCAAGTGCACCAGTGCATCCACCAGTGCATGACCACCACAGCTCAGGCTGCCTGCAGTCTTGATGTCACTGCTAGGTCACTTGCACTGTAGGTGGAGCAAGAAGGCTTTTTCAACCAGTTCCCCTTGACTGGGTGGCCTGTAGTAGACACAAGGCTCCCTTTGTTGCCTCAGCCTCTGGTTCTCGCTCAGAATCTCTCACTCATGTGAAATAGCAATCATGCTCATTGCTATTCTTCAGAATTTGTTTACTATTTAAATGAGGATTTATTCTGAGGTTTAAATTGAGTAGTTAAGGTAAACAAGCTTATAAAAAAGCCCCAGAAGTTCTAAATATATACTGCAGCATAGAGTTGCACTTCCTCAAGGAGAGATTTTAAGAGGAATAACGAATTTTCTTCTGAAAATTAAGAATAAAAGTTTTTCAAGGAGCTTTTAAAAAGGAAACACATCTTTCAAAATAGCATACTTTTCTTTCAGTATTCTTTTTTTCCCTCCTTCATAAATATGTTCATCACAAAATTACATTTGCTAACACTTTTAATATATTTACATATATCTTTACATTACTTTTTAATCACTCATATGCTACTATATATCATCACATATTCTACTCAGTCTTCAAAACTGGATTTCATTTCATCTAGAAACTCAGACTTCACAGAACTTATATTTATAAAGTTTCTGTAATTTAAGTTTTTTACATAGTCAAACAGATCTTCTAATTTTGCACTATAAATAGTAGTACACATATTAATTGCTATGTATTTTAATAAATTGAGCTAACTCAGTTTTCATGATATTTTAGTTGAACATTTTCCTGCAAATATCTTCTAAATCATGCATACATATTTTATTAAATATGTCTTGTGATAGAGAGATAATTATTCATCATGCAGTGTTTATGTAGCTTTTTCTCAAGTCTAGTCATTCAACATAGTTTCCTGAGAAATCAGCTCCTATCTGTTTTTCCTTCATGAGGAAAAAACAATATTACAAGAGTTAGAGAAAACTTATTTACCAAAAGCAAAATATAAATTCTGCTATTTTAAATTTGAATTAAATATTCAGGAATTGAAACGATCTCATTATATCTTTAGCATCAGTGTCATTATCACTAAAATTTGCTTACCTAAATTTACAAGATAATGACTTAATGTACAAAAACAATGTCAGCCAACAAATATCTTGAGTTTCCTTTGATCAAAGTGATGGCTATGTCACTGAATGTCCTCTCTTTTTGTTGCAGTTGGAAAAAAAGGTAAGTCTAATTCTGAAAGATGAGAGAGATCCAGACAGTGCTATTACCCTGTATTGGAAGCATAACTTCTCTAATTCTGTTTTATGCTGCAGACCTTTAGGGTAATTAGCTGGATGAAGTCCTAATTCTCACTTTTCTTTCATCTTAGATGAAGTGATTTGTCCCAAATTTACAGACAGTATTTTTTGTTAAGGTGGCATCCTGCTTTTAACTAGAATAGAGTTAATTTTATTTCTAGTAGCCGGTACAGTGCTGTTGTTTGGATTTAGTCTGAGAATAATGTTGGTAACACAGTTTGAGTTGTTACTGAGTAGTGCTTACTTCTAAGGGAAGGACTTTTCTGTTTTCCATGTTCTACCAGTGAGCAGGTGCACAAAAAGCCAAGAGGGAACACAGCCAGGAACACTCCTAATTCTCTTCCCTGTCCCCCCTGGGTGGGGAGAGTGAGCAAGAGGCTGCATTGTACTTAGTTGCCATCTGTGACTAACCAGGACAAGAGGTTCTATAATGCTGAAATTTACTCAGTTTGACTGTACAAACCTTTTTGCATCCTTTCAATATTCCTAATACATTTCAATTTATTCTTCCTAATAATCTGTTAAGCAAGTGTTAGTATTCTTAATTCTGTGGTAGTAAATTAACACAGAAGTTTTATGTTTAAAGTATAAATAATAATTAGGAAAAATAAAAATAATTGTATCTGTTTGACTGCTCTCCCAAGTGAAGAGGATAATTTTTGTGGTAAGACCTTACACAGATGTGGTCACGTAAGACAGTAGATGAAGCAAAAAACATATCTGCTGTTAGTCAAACAATCTACTGCAGTAGATATTTTGTTAATGCAGCCATCTCACTTTTTTTTCTACTTTTCCCAGTTATTTCCAGTAGCAAAAATTCTAGAACCACTGTAATTTTTTCTTTAGTATATGCTCTATTTACATAATGTCCTATATGTGACAGTTCTCCCATGAATAAGATAAATGGCAGCCACTGCTCTCTATGATAATTCAAGGAAAAATAATTTGATTCTACCTATTTTAAAACCACGTACAATCTTATTTGATATTGACACCTTATGTCGTTATCATACTGATGATCAATGTATGGATCTGAGGCTAACAAACAAAAAGAATCTCAAAGGCAAACACTTGGATCATTACCCTTTATCTGCAAGCAAACTGAAAATCCTGGACCTCATTCATCATATGGAATTTATGATACTGAAGATATTATATGATGTGAAAAAAAGACACATTTGAAAACTTATTTCTTTACATACACCAATGTTGACCATTAGCAATTAGTATGTAGAAATAAACTTTGAATTTATCTTTTGGATTTTATCAATAATAAAATAATTCAGTTTAAAGAAGTGAAAAATATGAGTAGAACTGAGTAATACTGACAGACTGCAGGGTTCTTGAAGCTATGCCTGATGGAGTCTTAGGCTCACTGTTTTCTAGTAGTGTCCCTTGGAATTAACCTGCCCTGGAACCATGCCTTGTACTGTCTTAGAATAAGGTATTTGAATTTGTCCAAATAGTCAAGAAATTAGTTCAAAGCTAAGCAAGTATCCAATTTAAAGGAGCAAAGCTTTGTCCCTCTTTGGCAGTGTAGACACACCCAGAAGTTTTATTTCTTGTATTCTATNTTGTGTGTATTTAGTAGGTAAAACCTCATATTTTTTAAAACAGAAAACATAACTTTTTCTTTTGGAGATTCAATCAAGAACAGTCATCTGACAAGTGAATGAAATAAGACACATCCCTTAAAGTAAAGACTGAGTCTTCATTGTTTGAACAAAGAAAATACACTAAGAATGACCCCTTGCAGTCTGGATCTTTCCTCTGCCCACATACTGGAAAAGAGGCAAAAACTTTGAGGTGACACAGAGGTAATAAGTAACATGAGTCAATTGTCCATGCTTAGCTATCTAGAGCCATTTTAGGTGCTGTAGGTCTTGTCTCTACTAGCTACTAATAAAAAAGTCTTCTGGATTTATGACAGCCCTTTGTTGTAACTGCTGGCTCACATGGCTATCTCAGCCTGAGATATCTCAAGTAACACATGACAAATATATTTAAAAACCTAAACCCTGCATTACCTACCTTTAAGTGTAGGATTCAAGTCATACATCTCAATTCTCATGGTAGATTTTAGGAAAAATTTGTATAAATGTTAAGGAAACTTCCCTATCTGACCATCCAGGAACCACTCTGACTGTGATACTTGCACCACCTGAGCTGAGACCAAGGCCTCTTCACAGCTTCACACCTCCCACTCATACAGTCGCATGAGGTTTCCTAGATGTCTTGATCTTTAAAATAGTTATCTTTGTGCAACAACTAAATAACAAAAAAACCACCTTGAGTTGGCTCCTCTGAGGAGGGGTCCCAAAAAAAGGAAACCTTGGGTTTCCATACCCTCAAAGTCTCAGTGAGAAAGTCTGGAGTCATTGGCTCCTGGTGTCTCTCTGAGTGACGGTCACCTGGCTGTGCCACAGGTCCCTGTGCCCTCTGTTCTGCAAAGGGTCAGCAGTTCACAGCCGCTTACCTGGGGCTCCAATAACCAGACCTCAACCTGCAGCGGCATCCTGAGCTAAATGTACCAGAACTGAATGTATTCCTCAACATAAATGTGTATTAAATCCAGAGATGTATTTACTTTCATGAAGCCAAACAATCCTGAGATGCCCTAAGTCATCTAATACATCTGTCCATGATGAGCAAAAATGACATATAATTTACAGGAGACCTGTGTCATTCACAGATCTGTAGGCAAGAAGACTATCCCACAGGCTCTAAAATGACACTAGATGCCTACATTTGGGCAAGTGGATGAGGTTTTAGTCAGGGCTTATATCTATTGACAGTTGTGGTACTTCAGACACCCACCACACATTCAAGAAACTAAATTTAGGTAAACTCAATTGGAACTTGGTTCCCATCTCTAGGGAAACAGTAACCAATATCTGCTGTGTTGATATCACACAGGATTTTGGTGCTTGCTTTATCTGTGCTTGCTTTATCCTTGTAAAGTCATGCTAGCACACTGGAGGAATTGGAGAGAACTGTTTTACTTAATATGCAGAAGAGAGAGAGGAGATACATAAATCAGTTAAAGTTTTCTCCCATTTTGTCTCCTAATTATTCAGCAGTTGAAAGGGATTCTTTCAATCTACCACTTATCTTAAGCAGAGGTTGAATCACAGAATCATTAAGGCTGGAAAAGACTTCCAAATCATCAAGTCCAACCTTTGAGAGAACACCACCTTATCAACTTAACCGCAGCATAAAGTGCCGGGTCCACCTGTTTCTTGAACACTTCCAGGGATGGTGACTCCAGTATCTCCCTGGGCAGCCCATTCCAATGCTTAACCACCTTTTCAGTGAAAAAAATTCTTCTTGATGTCTAGCTGGAACCTCCCCTGATGCAGAATGAGGCAATGTCCTCTTGTCCTTTTTTGGGCTGCCCAGGAGAAGAGGCCAATCACCATCTTGCTACAACCTCCTTTCAGTGTTTGCAGGGAGTGATGAAGTCTCCCCTGAGCCCCCTTTCCTCCAGACTTAACAAACTTATTTCCTTCAGCTATTCCTGAGTTGTGCTCAAGACCCTGTGGAAGCTCTGTTGCCCTTCTCTGGACTCGCTTTAGCATCTCAATGCTTTTTTTTGTTGTGAGAGACCCAGAACGAGATACAGGAATTGAGGTGTGGCCACACCAGTGCTGAGTACAGGGTGAGGATCACTATCCTGGTCCTGCTGGCCACACTATTTCTGATACAGGCCAGGATGCCACTGGCCATCTTGGCCACCTGGACACACTGCCAGCTCAAGATCAACTGCACCCCCAGCTCAAGTCAACCAACACCCCCAGGTCCTTTTCTGCTGTGCAGCTTTCCAGCCACTTTTCCCCAATGCTGTAGTTCTACCTGAGATTTTTGTAACTGAAAGGCAGGACCTGGTACTTGCTGTATTGAACCTCATACCACTGGCTTTGGCCCGCTGATGCAGCCAGTCCACAGCCCTCTGCAGAGGCTTCCTACCCATCAGCAGATCAAGACCCCCACCCCACTTAGTGCTGTCTGTGAACTCAGTGAGGGTACACTCAATCTTACCCAGATCATTGATAAAGAACAGAAACAGAGCCATCCCCAGTACTGAGCCTTGAGAAACCCCACTAGTGACTGGCTGTCCACTGGATGTGACACCATTCACCACTGCTCTCTGGGCCTGACCACCCAGCCAGCTCTTAACACACTGAGGAGTGTACTGGTCCAAGCCATGTGCTGCTAGCTTCACCAAGGGGTGTGCTGTTTCACTCAACTTCCTCTTCTTCTTTAAGAATGTATGAAACTTTTCTAGGTCCTAATTGTGGGTTGGTTACACTCTGTAAATCATACACTGATGTGCCCACACCTGAAGTATCCAGAAAAGGACAGCTATAGTAGCTGTTGTGGTCCCTTCCTGTGGTCCCTTCCTATCCAGCCACCAGGTTTATTTTTTTCAGAGGACCCTAGGTAGGACCCCAGACCTTTTCCCAAGGTGAGATCAGGATACAGTTGAGCACCTAGGGAAGGGGAGGTCATACCCTTTACCTTGCAATATAGACATAACCATGTCCACAAGCATTGATTTGGCATTTAAATAGATAACACATACCTTTTTGGTTTTTCTGCCATCCTTTCACCTAAATTGTCAAAAAACAATTGCAAAACTGTGGGGGTTTTGCTGCTTAAAAAATATACCGTGTTAGGTTTCTGAAGCCAGAATTTAGAAACTTTTCACCTGGTAATTATGTAGCTGTGATGGGTGAAAGGAGAGCAAGCAAAAAAGACAGAGTGAAATACAGAGATTAAAAAGAGATGATTAAGACATTTTTTAACTTCAAGCTTGATTCAATAGCCCTGGGGAATCTCATGCTTCTTTAATGAGTGCTACTCTTAGTCATCTCTGCCTAATGAGAAAAATAGGTCCAGAGAGATCAGTTCAAAGTTAAGTGCTTCAAAGACAGGTTGTGTTTAAAACCATTTTCCCCTCAGCTTCCCTAGTCTGCCTCCATGGCTTTTTTTTATTCTGTCATCTAGTATTTTTGAGCATGAACCATGGAAAGGGCTTGAAATTAACAATCTCATTATGCAAGGAGCTATTTCTTTGCCATCATTTTCAAACAAATATGGTTCCCTGTAGTTAATGTCTCTGTCCATATTTAATGTCACTCATCCATTAGTTTTTGGTTCTTGCTCTGCTACATGTTTGTTTCCCTGCAGTGATAGCAGGCAATTTTTATTTCTGGTAGCCAAGAAGCACCAGTATCTATGTGGTACAGGTATTCCAAACCTATACAAAGATCCCCCATCCCCTTCCAGCTCTATTTTGCACATAGCAGAACTGTGCTTTTGTGTAATCTGTAGTCAGAACATATCCCAAATACTTTGTATGGACATGTGATTGATCATCCATTTACAACCTTTCTCTCAGCTCTCTAATTAATATCAGAGCTGTACACCTATCTGCAAGTCCACAGACACATGCAAAAAAGCATATAAATATATGAAAAGTTGCAACTCTGAAAATATTTTAAGAATAAAGAAGAAAAGTTTACCTTTACAATCATTATCATATTGTTGTAGATAAAAAAATCAAGTAAGAAATCCAAGAAAATGTATGACTAGAAAGGATATGTGAGCTTTTCCCTAACAGTAATTTGGATAGTTGATTTGACAACTATGGATTTCAATATATATGGTTTTGTAGGTTTCTTTTAAGTCAACTACCTTTTTTTTATTATTATTATTTTTCTCGGCCGTAAGAGGAATTTTATTGCCTACTAAATTCTGGTTCATACAAAGAGGTTAATTAACCTTAGGCTATTCAGGCATATGCTGGTAATTCCTTTAGTTGGGAGTTTGTCTACATGACAGAGAAAAGTTGTACCTTTCTTTAATAATTCCTGTAAGTGATGCTTTCAATATACAGTAATTGCAGCAATGTCTGGTTTTTTGCTGAAAATGCTGATCTTCTTGCTTCCATAAAATCATTCTCAGAAGTGCTGCCTTAAAAATGCCTGGCTTCTGGGAATGGCTACTTAACTGCAGAACTTAAAAGGGTAGCATAAACAGAATTTGAACCACAGAAGAGGTTAGATCTCAGGAAGTTTTGAACTGACTAAAATGTCACCTGCCTAGTCTAAACATGTATAACATCATCAGTAATCAAAATACCTAAATTAAAACACGACAGCCTGGGACTGCATACAAAGAAAAATTATTCCCCATAGGGACAAAAAGTCGGTGGAACAGGTTGCCCAGAAAACCTTTGTCGCCTCCATAGTGGAGCTGTTTCAAGACCCAAGTGGGTGCATTCTGAGCAACCCGGTTTGACTTCATGATTGTAACTGAGCAGGAGGTTGGACTAGAACCTCATAAAATTCCCTCCAACCTGAATTATCATGTGGTCCTATGATTTTATATTACAAGGCTCTGGCTCTAAGAAGGTATATTAGACTGCTAATAAGGAAATACTTGCATATTTTAATTTTTTTTTTTTTTTTTACTAAGCAGCTTTTCGCTGCCATGGATGCTAAAGTGAAGTGAAATGGATGATTGTGTTTGTTCCAAAAGCATAATAGCAGCATTTAGTCTGAAGAGGAAAAAAAATTACAAAATGGCTGTACCTAAGACCAAGCTCCTTCAGCACTGTAAACATGCAATTCTGTGAGTCTGCAAAGGATTTGATCTTTTTCCATTAAATTCAGTGAGAATTTTCATTGAATTTCATTTTTTTGGTTTTTTTTTTATTTTGACTTCAATGACAGCAACACCCCGCACAAAATCTTCAGATGTTTTCTGAATCTTTTAGTCATGAAAACATTCATTCCTCATTTGCAAAAGACAAGTGCTACAGATAGCTACAGAACACTTTCATTCTCACCAGAGGGTCTTTGCAGATGCATTGTCTGACAAGCACAGTGTGAGATGAAGGGGAGCACAGCACAGAAGGGATAGTGTCAAGAACCCAGCATTTACAGCAGTTGGAAAGAAAAGGAAACTATGAAAAGTTGCGTACTGAGTGGGAATTTATGCAGGAACTGAAGAGGCTCATGGCTAGCTTCCTATTTAACTAACACCCGGCAACATCAGTGACCAAAAGCCGTATAACTAAGACTGGCATACAGGTATAAGGCACTTGCCATTTTGACTGGTCTGCAGGGGGAAACTGCAGGTTCTGTTCAGTGCAGATGTTGATGGGGCAGTAGTGGTAACTACTGAGTAAAGCCTGCTGTGAGCACCCCATCATGTCAAAGGCCTTAATCCAGGAGATCTTAGGGAAGGACACAGACGTTCAGTCACAGACTGTAGGTACTGCCTTGTGTTCCAGCCAGCAGGGTTTGGGGTATTGACTGCCTTCCCTTCAGGAGCAGCAGTCTGGTTGAGAAAAACACCTGCTGGTGGAGCTGAGTAATAAGATAGGAATACTGCACAGCAACAGATGAAGGATAAAGCAATAGGACATTTGTGAAGACTCTACAGAGGCAAGAGCCAAAATGTCACCTTGGCCTACTTGCTGCTCATCTGCACAGACTCTGATGACACTGCCAGTGGAGACCTTGAATGAATATCCACTAGATGGGTCTTTACAGTAAAGCGGATGAGCATGGAGTTGCTGTTCTTGGTACTGCCAGTCAAGGGGAGAGGCCATATCAGGAGAGAGATGCATTTATAAATTTACCTCTGGCTGTACAGTGTCTTTTGCAGACTTCTGGGACTGTGCGATCCTTTTTGAGGAGACACTGCCAAGGAGAGTGGCGTAGAGTGTCTTTCCCAACTGGCTTGCTAACCTTGTGAGGAGTTATTTAAACCAGGGTCTTCAGGCACTTGAGAGCAAAGCCTGCAGATAGGTGAGGGAGGGGAAGATTGTAGGAAGCACACCAGGGGCAGAATCATGGGGAAAAGTCTCAAGCTCTCTTTGAAAAAAGCGGTATGTCTAGAAGTCTATATGAGATGTGGCAGCATGAGAAACAAAGAGAAGGAACTAAAAACCTATGAATAGTTGCACAGTTATGGCCTTATCACTGAGGACCACAATGAAGTGGTTTCATGAATGCTCACAAGCCCTTTAGGAAAACTGGGAAGAGGAAGCAAGGTGGGAGGACTGTGCTCTATGCAAAGGAGCTTCTCACATGTATGGAACAGGATCAGAGAAGATGCCAAGGAGGAGGAGTCACAGTGAGTACCTGCTACAAAGAACCCGATTGAGGAGATGAAGTGGGTGAGACCCTCTGCAAACAACTCAATGTAGTCTCCTATATCTTACGTTTCTGCTCCAGCAGACCTTTCCATCCAAAAATCTATTAGTAAGGGACTTGAATTCTGGAATAGATATTGATGTGAAGCTTGAGAAAAAAACAAACTGAAGCAAAGCAAAGCAACAGTCAGACACCACCTCCCTTACCCTCCAACCAACCAACCAAGTTCTTATGCCAGAATTTGGCATCCAATTCTGGTATAAAAACAGCTATTTAATAGGTTTATTATACAAGGAACAAGTGCCTTGCATATTCTGGAGAACAGAAAAAAAAGTGTTTAAGCAGAATGTATGCTCAAATTAACACCTATGTTGGTTATTTTGTCCTCAAGAAGGTTCATTTGCATTCTAAAATCATTAATTAAATCAACAACAGTTTCCTCACAGATTATATATTAGGTAAAATTCCATCCTTGATTTCCAAATGCTTAAAAAATAAATAAATAAATGCCACCACCAATGTATTTTTATTACTTGGTTTATGAGAATTCCAGAATCCTACGCTGAAACCAATGTTGCTTTTGCCATCTAAAAATTGGATATATAGCCAATGAATCACCTTTAAAAGGTTTCTCTCAGTCAATAAATGAATTCTGAGTAACATTGTTTAGATGATTAAAGTTGGTTATGATTGATCCCCCACAAATGAGTGAGGATAAAGACATTCTTCACATTTTTGCTGCAGAAAATTGTCAACTACTCAATGTCTTATTACGAAATTATTTTTACCTATTTGTCTCTACACCCCTCTTTATAACATGTAACATATAAAAGTATTTCTCTCCCTCAAGAGATGAAAGCTTACTTCTAGAAAGTTAATTTATTGAGGTCTATTTCAAAATGTGATTCCAGTCAGCAGTATAAATAATATTAAATTTAATTGACTAAGATCTTTGTAAGTTTATTCAATTCCCATAGGTTTTGTGGTGAGATTCACCTCACCATACTTAGATATTGACATTAGGCAGCTAATGAAAGGATGAGAAGATTATTGCATGATTTCTATCACTCACCAGAATTTCACAGGAGCTTTAGGCACCTAAAATAAAGTAAAATGAACCCCACTTTTACTGTTCTGTAAGTGAGCAACCTGCCTGAAACCATAGTCTTAAACCAACATTCATTATGTTTTATATCTATTCCCAATACACTCTTATAATAATCACATGTATAAATTAATAATATAATTTTTATACACTATAAGCAGCTTATACTAAAATTCATATAAATATTTAATGTTTCCCTATTTATAAAGCATATTAAATTCATGTATTAACCTCACACATTATTTCTTAATGGAAATCTAACACAAAATAGAATATAAACCAGCAATATCTCTATACTGACCAGATCTGACGGAATGTTCAATCAATTGGGATATTTTAGTAATTTTTTCTACTTTTTCTGTCAGAATTGTCATACAAATTCAAGTTTAGTATACCTTCTAATTGAAGTGCAATGTATCATTTACATTAAGTGGCAGCAAGTTGAATACACTAATCTCTTTAACAGTCAGTTCTTCGGTAAATGTTAGTTCTTATTTTATTTATATATAGTATATTTATATTTTGTATATTTATATATATACACATGTATATTGTATATACAAATATAATCAGAAAAACAAAGTTGAATGGGAAAAAATGCTGATGTCTATCTTCTTATGGCTTTTTTGTACAATAAGTTGGCCCCCAGTATGTACACCTGGATCCAGGAATGCTAAAGCAGTTATATGTACATGGATACAGATGCAGTTCAGTTCACCTATCTTACAGAAATTCATTATTTTTTTAGTTAGAAATCTTTTATTATTGAACCTAGAGGAAACCTGTGACATTTGCTTAAGCTAATAGACAACTTCATCTTAAAGACATAAATGTTTACATGACTTGCTTGATTCTAACTTTCAGATAGAACTGAATTAATTAATTTGGAAGTTAATTAGCTTGTCAAATGAGTTAATTTGAAAAACACATTCAGATAGTTATGCCTGACTGTAGTTGGTCTGGAGGTCCGTTATTTCCAGGAAACTTTTTAGCATGACACCAAAAGGTTATTCAAAGTATCTATTCAAAGTATTCTCTGAAGACAAATGATAACACTTTTCTGCTTAACTGTGCAAAGCTTACCATTGTTCCAAGGATTGCTCAAGCATGTTAATATCCAAACCTCAATAAGCACAATCTCACACCCTTCTGTATGGCAAATTGTGTTTCAGCAGTTGTTTTCAGAGTATGTGCCAAACCAAAAAATTAATATCTACAGATTTTATGTGCGTGAAAATGGGAAAGCACAGTGCACAAGCATAGCTACTAGTAGTTTCACACCATTTATTTTATTCGCTCCATTATGTACTGTGGGAACAGAGAGAGCTGAAGGAGTTTGAGCTGATCTGCAGGACCACCTGCTCTGCAGCATCTACAATGTGCAATCAGAAGGATACATGAGATCATTATGCATAGACTGCTGTCATAAATATATCGGTACATGCCTACCGTGATATTCTTTGCCATTAGATAAGAGGAAGACTAAATATGCAACACATTTCACATTTAGACAATGACTAGTGCCTTACAAATTTTATACTTAAATATTTAAATTTATTGCAGATTAAAAACAAGTGACATTCCGAAGTACCTATTTGTTTCTTTTCTAACAGAAAAAAAATAAAAAGAAAAAGACCTATTCCTTTATTCCCAGAAAATGAAGGGATATTTTCCAATATTGGTATGTATCCTGACAGACGTAAGTTTGAGTGACAGCATTCAGCTCCACGTGTCTGGCTATTTTTAACGGCGTATAAAGTTTTTGCAGACAGTTGTAGCCCACCTCTTCTGTGACTACAATACAAAAAGTTGTGCTTCAAGATTCACCTAAGTTGAGTCAGTAAAATTAGGATGAGTAACATTATTAGGTGCTGAAATCTATATATCTATTTAACTACCTGATAACATGTGTTGTCTCTTACATTGTTTATAGGAATATACAGCATTTCACTAAATTGGTATTCAAAGTATCTGTCGTGCTGACTGGGAAGCTGATTCCAGTTACATATGGGAGAAGCAGTATGATCTGATATATCCTAAATTCCCTTCCGCTATGGAATTTAAGATTATACATTAATGGATATCTTGTTGTCCTCTTGACTAACAAATAATCCATGCTACATTTTTAAACAGTTTGAAGGCTTTCCTTTCTAGGCAAGTATATTAAATAATGGGCTGTAAGATTATTCTCATCTCACAGGTGTTCTCCACATCTTTATTTATCACCTAATTCAACTTTCATTCTTTCTTTTTTGAAAACTGAAATATTTTTGGGAGTATTTAAGAAGTGCTTCATCTCTGTATCATGCTGAAGTATTCATAGGAAATATTCTATAACTGACATGGGTAAGCAAATTTATGTTGCTTAGAAGCTGAGTAACTATAATACTCATAAAAATTTTGTATAAAAACAAGAAGCACTCTCCAGTCATTTTTTTAAAGAAAGTGGCTATTGTCATTTCATACTGTGTACAGCTGAAGTGTTTATTCATGCACAAGTTATGGCCAGAAGGTTGAAATCTCTGAGCTTCTGGGTGGATGAATGCCCAGTTTCTGGACATAGGCTCTATTCAGTCAATATAGAAGTAGTGAATTCTTCTGCCTGCTTCAAGATGAACCATTTATGAGCATGTATGAAATGAGAAAATTTTATGCCTGAGACATTTCACAGTGAAAACCTGAGTCTTCCATGGAGCTCAGTCTCACACATCAACAGCTGTAAATTTTTCAGGACCTCAGACTTATCTCAGATATTTAAGCTGGATAATCTCCTGGATCAGCAAAGACCTTAATGTAGGAACCTAAGCTTCCTGGCATCCCACTGATGTTTTTTCTTTTCCTCTTCTCCAACACCCTGTCGATATTATTCTGTGCAAATGATCTTGGTCCGGGACAATCAGAACTTTTTGGGGGGTTGCTTTGTGTTTGTGATTTGTTCTCTTTTTTGCTTGTTTAGTTGTTTGTTTGTTTTTTTTAATTCTTATTCTACTAATTCCAGCTTTAGGGATTTTAACCATATCCAGAAATATGGTAGAAATATATAAGCACTGATAAGAAGCTGAAGCCTTATTAAAATTAATTGGACTTTTAATATCCCTGCTGTTATAATCCTGTGCTGCTAAGCAATCTGGAGGGATGAAAGACATGGTAGCATGGTCAGCTTTAAATTGTTATGAGGTTTATACCAATCTAAGAGTGATAATAGTTAAGCCTTAGCAAACACACTTATTTGATAATTACCTCAGCTTGTATTATACTGAAGATTTAATAAATTTTTGTTTTCAGAAAAGATCTCAGTATGTGTAGGATGTTGTAACTTCTGCTTCCAGTTCTGTGATGAGTTAACCTTGGCTGAATTCCAGGTGCCCACAAAGCCTCTCTATCACTCCCCAAGAGGAGAGAAAATATAATAAAAGGTTCATGTATTAGGATAAGGACAGGGAGAAATCACTCACCAGTTACTGACACAGACAAAACAGATTCAGCTTGGGGAAATAAGCTAAACTTATCAACAACCAGATCAGAGTGGGCTAAGGAAAAATAAACCCAAAACTTAAAGCACCTTCCCTCTCTCCCCTTCCCTTCCTCTTGGGCTTAATTTTGCTCTCTAATTCTTTACCTCTTCCCCACCAGCGACACAGAGGGATGGGGAATGGACTCTGTGGTCAGTTCATCACACATTGTCTCTGATGCTCTTTCCTTCTCAGGAGAAATACTCACATTCTTCCCCTGATCCAGTCTCCTTTCTCAGGAGACAATTTTCCAATATCTTACCCAATGTGAGTCCTTCCCACAAGCTATGGTTCTTCATTAACTGCTCCAGCAGTCCTTGATGGACTCACATATCTTTCTACAGGACCATGGTTCCTTCCAGGACCCTGATCCAGTGTGGGATTCCCACAGGCCTGCAACTTCCTTCTGATGCATCTGCAGGTCCTTCACGGGCTGCAGGTGAATCTCTGCTCCACCAGGGACCTCCATGGGCTGCAGGGACACAGCTGCTTCACCATGGTCTGCACCACGGGCTGCAGAGAAGTCTCTGCTCCAGTGCCTGGAGCACCTCCTCCCCCTCGTTCACCAGTGACCTTGGTGTCTGCAGGGCTGTTTCTCTCTCATATTCTCACTCATCTTTCACAGCTGCAATTGGTGTTTTCCAGTAACTTTTTCCCTTAAAACTGTTATCCTGGAGGTTCTACTGTTGCCATTGATGAGCTTTACCTTTGCCAGGGATGGGTCCTCCTTGGAGCCAGCTGACATTGGCTCTGTTTGCCACAGGGGAGGCCTCTAGCAGTTTCTGAGAGAAGCCACCCCTCCTGTCTCCCTGCAACCAAAGCATTACCATGCACACCCAATAAAACCTCATACTACCTCCATAGCTCTTTAAGCAAAGAGACAGTTTCAAATCCCCCAGTTTCTTATTCACTAGACACTAGGTAATGATATCTCTGAATTCTCAATAATTACTCGGGCCTTTGAATCCTGTGCTATTTTTATAAAACACTGTCTCTGGCCAGAGTATCTTGGCATGAAATAGTCTTATGAATCATCTTGTTTTCCTTGTGTAACCTTAAAATCAAATTATTGTAGTAGAAATTTTCAAGTGTGGTGCATAACAATCAGAACTGCAACTTCTGAGCTCACTTTTTCACTTGCCTTTATTTTATAGTGTAGATATTCTCAGTGAGTCCAACCAAGTCTCCGTCTTTTGGAGACTGTCGGTCTCACATTCTTCTAAATGTGTGAGCTTTACTTTAAAAGCAGCTTGAGACAATTTCCCTGCTCTTCCAGCAAGCTGCACTATTGCCTATTTTCGGTTACTACAGCTCACCAATTTTGTTTGGAATATACCTCTACTTTGAAATGCAAATTTATTCCTGGCATTATGTACCTCCCCAATCTCATGCCAGCAGTATCTGTTTGCTTACATTGATCTTATTTCTTCTCTGATGCTAATTCTGCAACTATAATTATAGATAGCAGCCATGTTTTCCCTTCACCTTTGTTTTTCCAGTCTTATTTCTGGGATCATGACTATTTTTTACAGTGGATGATGGTGTAGAAAGCTTAACTGAAATTTCTCCAGAACCAGAGGATCACAGAATCACAAGAATGGTTGAGGCTGGAAGGGACAACTGAAGGTCATCTCCTCCATTCCCCCTGTTCAAGCAGAGCCATCTAGAGCAGCCTTCCCAGGATGATCTCAAGGCAGATTTTTAACATCTCTGAAGAGAGAGACTTCACAAACACTCTGGGCAACCTGTCCCAGGACTCAGTCATCCTCACAGAAAAAGAGTTTTTTGATGTTCAGACAGAACCTTGTGTGTTTCCGTTTGTGGCCATTGCTTCTGGTCCACTCACTGGGCACTATTGAAGAAATACTGCCACAGGTTCTTCACAGAAAAGGTGACTGGGCATTGGAATGAGCTTCCCAGGGAGGTGATGGAGTCAATATCCCTGGAGGTATTTAAGAAAAGACTGGATGTGTCACTCAGTGCCATGGTCAAATTGACATGTTGGTTTCAGGTCATAGGTTGGAATCGATGATCTCAAAGCTCTTTTCCAACCTAGTTGATTCTGTCATTCTGTGAAAGACATTTCTTTGTATGATAATACTAATGTTCTCGTAAAAATAATCTCCCATCCACAAGGACAGTGTCAGTCTGAGAAAGTAAATCTCTTTTCAGAGTTAAGACAATATTTTCAAGAAAGTTCTTTTTCATAAGTCAGATATTTCTTTACCACTGTCTTCTATTTGGTATAGACATTCTTTTAGCCTTGTGTCATATCTTAAGGTCTTTTTTCTCCCTATCATCTTAATAGATCTCTCTAATGTATTCATAAGTTTCAAAATATAATAGTACATATCTGTTTGAAATATCTTCTGAAAGCATGCTATATTACAACCTCTTTTTGCATTACCTATTATTATTGTTTCAGTACCATCATGGTTTGCCCAGTTAAGAAAACACAATCACAGCTTGCTCATGAAATATTGAAATCCTGATGAATTTCTCTTAGCGATCTCACTGACAATGAACAAATTACAGAATGCTGTTATATCAGAATTTTGTAACACTATATATGTTACTGCACATACAGTGTAATTTGCGGTGTGTGCATCAAACCTCCTTTACATTATAGGTAATTTTGGAGGTTTTAGCAAAAATTTGGATGTAATTCAAATGCTGCTGTCCAAAGTTAAGGGCATCAAAACTCTATATGAATGAACTGAGGCTGTGGATTTAAAACTTTTGAAATTGTGCTAATTCACTTACATACGTTCCTAAAGCCTTTTTTACCATGTCTTTTGAGAGGGGACATTGCTCATTCCATTTCAGATTGGCTTACTGGCTTTTGCTATTTTTATTTTATTTTTCTTACTTTAAATACAGGGTGCAGTATGAACTTTACAACTCAGATTTCTGTAGAAATCTGTTTTGACATTAGCAAGAAAAATGTCCCTTTAATTTTGTTTACTTCATTTGTTTGTTTGTTTGGCTTGTTCTTATTTGGATTTTAGGAATTATAAGGACTTTCAGCCGAGTTTAGGCAACATAAGAGCACAAGTTCCTGTATATCCCTGTATATCCCCTGTGTCATATTTGGAAGAAAAATACTGTAGAAATTTTACGTGGAAGACCATTCTAAAAGTATTTATTATCTTAGGTCTGGTATAACACTTCAGACTTTAGGCAGTTCCATAGAAATTTACTGATATTTAACCTCTGTATATTGAAGTCCTAGTTTCCCTCTAATTTGGGTGCATATTGTTGGTTCTTGGCTTGCACTTGTTTGAGTCCTTTTTTTTCCATGCTTTGCAGATTCCTTCAGTGTACTGAACTGTGAACAAAAGCAATAGTACGATGAAGGAAAAGCTAGTGCAAAAAAGCAAAGAAATAGTCAGTGGCGAGAGGATCATGACAGCTGAACAGTAAAGGGTTAAGCAAATGTAGAATGTCAATATTGGTGTCATTCAGAGGCTAATTTCCCATTTCTTATCTTCAGTTTTTCATGACTTCATTATTTTTCTAACCCAGAAACACAGTAAATCTGACACTGCCATTACTAATTGCCAGCCACAGGTTTAGTATCAAGTTCAAAAGGCCTCAGATTTGAAATTTATCAGATTTTGTCTGAACTTTTCTAAACCAGTCTGTAGGTTTTTTTACTTGATTTAGCTGAAATAACTTTTTTTTCTAACAATCAGGTCTTTAAAATTGAATTTTTAGAAACATTATTTTTATAGAGATATTAGTAGGAGAAAGTTATTCTGTGTAAAACAGACTATTTATGACTTCATCATATATCGATGTAGCACAGAGAAATAAATACTTGGCATAATAACAAGGGCCTTGAAAGAGATCATAGCCTGCATGGGATGATGAGATGGGAGGCACAGCTTGTTACTGGTGATTACAAGGCTATGAATAACTCACCAATCATCAGTGAAAGAAATAGGAGTTGGACAGGAACAGTTATAGGGATAACAAGAGAAAAGAATAACAAGCATTCGACATATGTAAAATCCATCTGGTACACTAAATTTGGATGCAACATGAAGATGCAGATCAGCAAAGAAATATCAAGGTGTAAAAGTGTGTTGGACGAATAGTCCAAATTGAATCCTAGAGGGAAAAGAAGAAACTTTATCACATACCTCTCACTTGTTCCTGCAAAAGACACTTACAACACACTGAAATTTCCCTCCTCCTGTGTAATGACGATCAGTACTGTAAACTCTTGGTACCCAGAAAATGTACAGCATCTACTATAAGTGTGAGCATAACATCAGAGGAAAAGTAACAGTAACAAGGAAGTGTGTAGCATTTTAAATTCAATTATATTGTTGTTGTTGCTATTATTATTATTGTTGTTTTTATCGTTATTTATTTTTAGTATTATTGAGATACTTTGTGCAATAGTACACTATCTTTTCTTTTCTTGGTTTTTCTCATTCTATTTCAAATATATTTGAATGATACTTTTTGAACTAAACTGCAAAGATTTTCATGACATTAATAATAAATTGTTGTCTTACCTTCTCGATGCTTTTTTCTTGCGTGTAACAAGATTTTTAGTGTGACATTTCCTACACACCTGCACAAAGTGCTGCTTGAGATGTCCTGCAATGTTCAACCTTGCTTCCAACTGTTTCTCTGTAGGAGTAAAAGGCCATCGTGTGCACCAAATTTATCAGCTCTGCTTGATTTCTTCTTGTCTCTTGGAGTAAAATAGCAATAAATGCCTCTGTACAGACAATTGAATTAAGACTTCTCTCTTTGTACTGTATCTGGGGAAAATACATTTAGGGGGTCTTGTTTGCATGTTTGTTTGTTTGTTTGGGGTTTTTCGGATACTGCCTATGTTCAAAAAAATATAAAATCAACATACTTTATTGTGGAATTTGATCACTTTTTAACCTGCGAATTTCTGTGAGGGCCAGAGTTGTCCCTTTGTCACTGAGGCTGACGTAATTCAAAAAGTATTATCATTCACTATCTGGCCCCCACTTGCCATGAATGGCCCTCTAGAAGACAGAAAGAGAACTAATCCAAACATGCTGGTGACTCCAGATGTTGGAACCTAAAGTCCAGCAAGGGAAACAGTTGCTTCCAGAGAGCAGTTTACCCATTCCTGAAACAGGGTGCAATCACCCTGTGGAGCTGGATTTTCTAGATGTATTCCTTCCACACTGAGTCACTTTGTTTCAGTATCTTTTGCTGTGGGCAATTAATAAGCAAGCATGGCATGCATAACTTCAAAGTTAAAAATTATTATTAGCTGATGCACAAAAGAGAACTAGGTTTCTAGGGCTAAGTGCTAATATGGAAATCATGCTGATAGTTTAGGTAAAGGATATTTGATGGCCAGGTAGGCACCCCTGAGGTGAAGGGATGGTCTCTGCTCCTCCCTGAAATGGATCATACAAGTTTATTGATTTATTTTTCTGGGTTTTTAGTTTGTATGTTTTTATTTATTTGTTTCTGTGTTTGTTTGTTATTTATTTGTTTTTCTGTTTTTTAATTTGCAGGGGTTTTGCAGGTAATTGTCTTAAAATAAATGACTAATATAAAATAGGTTAAATCAGTTGAGATTAATTTCACTGCTTCTTCAGGGTGTCCTTTGGAAATGAGAGTAGAAGCTGTGTGCTGAAGAATACAGACTCTTAAGAGATCCCTCTGAAACATTAACAGAGGACATTAACAGAGGACCATTAACATTAGTGTTCCCAGACTACATACAGTAAATGTAAAAAGAGCTTAATGGATCATTGTTCTCACAAGGTAAAGGTCTGAAGAACATTAATTTTGGTTTTAGTAGGTTCAAACTTTCCTTTTTACCTCTCAACCTGTGATTCCAAACATCAGGTCCAAAATAATCTGGATAGAAATGCTTGAGGACTCATCTTTCTGCTTATGTAGCAGCTCACTGTGAAAGGTGAAATTTTGGTGGTGTTTCAGGGCTATGAAGAAAGAAACTGTTTCACAAAGCCTAGGACACGGAGAAGGAATTGTGAGTTTAGGTCCCTTCTTCACTGGCTATTTCTATTTTACCCAAAAATGGCAAAAAGTAAAACAGAGAGACAGCTCTGGGAGACACTGATAACCCTTATACATCTGGTGCAAGGGAACTGCAAGTAATTATCTGCTCCAGAAACTCACACATCTCTTTGGGAGCCTTATACTAATTTTCAGGCTGAATGTGTTTCTACAGATACTTGTCTGCCTGATGAAAAAGATTGTCTCATTTCCTGATTTTACACCCTGATACGGAAAGAAAGTATGTCTGCCTAAACTGCATTCATCTAAGCTAAATAAGTTGAGCTGTCGTAGAGCACTCTTACATGAGGAGCTGACTTTCTCCAGGTGAATCATGTAGCCCTTCCTTGTTATCGCCCTGCTCTGAATTCATGGTTTGTGACCTAAGGTGAGCAAAGTTATACAGCGTAGGTTTCTTGAGTTTTTGTTGGGTTGGTCTCTTTTTTAATCTCTTTTAACACTTAACCTAACTCCTTTTATCTTCAGTATATAAATCTAGGAATATTGAGTGTGTATTTAAGTAGCACTTACTGCAGGCCCCCCAGGCAAATCTGGTCAATTCATACCGTCATAAAATAAAAAACATCTCACACAGTTTATATAGTATCAATCATGTCATTGCACCTCGCCAGTTCTCTTGCTCCTTTCTATTCTGATTTACTGAATTCTTAGACAGAAAATATTTTTTCTTTTTTATTCACAGAATTGTTGGTGTTGGAAGGCACTTTTGAAGATTCCTAATCTAACACCTCACTAAAGCAAGTTTACCTACAACAGGTTGCACTGGTACAGGTAGATTTTGGATCCTCCACCTCTCTGGATATCCTGTTCCAGTTCTCTGTCCTCCTCAAAGTAAAAAAGTTTTTCCTCATATTCAGATCAAACTTCAGTTCTGCTCATTGCCCCTTTTCCTGTCATAATTGATATTTTTTGTATGCTTTTTGTTCAATAGAGTTTTTTTCTATTTTAATGATGAAGCCTAAAATATTTCCATATGAAGCACAAATTCTTGTTGGTATTATTTCTGTATTAAATGGGTCTTTTTGTTAGAATTATATTTGAGTTAATCTTGTGATGGACTGAAAAACTGTGTTCTTTAATACAACACTCTTCTGCTAATAGAGCAAAGACAAAGTTCAAGTGTCCAATGCACACAATCTTTATTATTTTTATTATTTTTTATTTTAAAAATAAAT
>VZTZ01021799.1:0-96507 GCA_013400955.1 Drymodes brunneopygia | reverse complement strand
AGAAGAAAAAAGAAGAAAAGAGAAGAGAAGAGAAGAGAAGAGAAGAGAAGAGAAGAGAAGAGAAGAGAAGAGGAAAGAGAAAACTGTGTGTTTCCAATGTTACATTATCAATGCATGTAATCTATTAGCCTGTACAATTCTTAACATAGAAGAAAATTAATGCTGTAGCTAAATTATTCAAATTTAAATGAAACAGTAGAGGAAAAGACTGAGTTTTATCAAAGAATTAGAAAAGGATCTGCTCTGGAGTAGTTCATGAAGAACTTGAACCCCAGGGAAGGACTTATACTGGAGAAGTTTTTGGTGGATTTTCTATCGTGGTAGGGATCCCCCACTGGAGCAGAGAAAGAATATGAGGAGTCCTCCCCCTGAGGAGGAAGGAGAAGAAATATGTAATGGATAAACTTTTTAAAACCCCCATTTCCCATCCCCCTTCACTCCTGGGCAGGGGACAAGGTAGAGAAAATAGCGAGTAAAGTTAAACCCAGGAAGAAAGCAGGAGTAGGGGGAAAGTTTTAAGACTTCCTTTTTCTTTTCTCATTATCTACTCTGATTTTGATTGGTGATCAATTAAACTAATTTCCCTAAATTGCATCTGTTTTGCCTGTGACAGTAACTGGTGAGTGATCTCTCCTTGTTCTATCTTGATCCCCAAGCCTTTCATTATTTGTTCTCCACAGTCCAGCTGAGGAGGGGAGTGATAGAGCAGCTTTGGTGAACACCTGTTTTCCAGTCAGGGTTGCCCCAACACCATGGTAATTCAAGAATAGCCTCTTTCCGGGTATCTTTTTAGTTCTTTTCTCAAATGAATTTTTTTAAATTTGGAAAATAGATCAGCAGGGAGGCTTTAACCTATAGTGTAAAGGAAGAAGAAAATGTTTATATATATTTACTCTAATATAAATTAATTTAAGAACTATATTTACTCTGACATTCAGGATAGATTTTAGAACAAGTATTTCTTTAAAAATTATTTTCTTTATTTCTTTTTTTATTTTGGTTCAGCTGAGATGCCCATTTCCCACACATATTTACAGCCTGACACTCTGTTTTCTTAGCATAAACAAAGAAATTGCAAAAGTTTCAGTCTTTAAAAATTTATTTGGATTTATTTTTGAAACTCAATTTGACTGTATAGTGCCCAGAGGGAGTCACAGAAATATCTTTAAAGGACCTAAAATAGTGTTTCTATTCATAAAAATGTCACAGCTTTACAGTCCAGTATCTCATAGCTCTGCAGGCTAAAAGTGAGTGCAAGTCTCAAGAGGACAATCTCTTCCCAGTGGAACAAAGTGTTTCCCTATGGCCTTACAAAACCAGAATTCATAAAACTTCCACCTTAAGAAAACAAATAAACCAGCAAAGAATGGAGACATAGCTATAATAAAATATATATATATAAATATTTCTTATCCTAAACTTGAAACAGGTTCAGATCTCGTGAAAACACAAGAGTTTAGTGATAACATTTTGGCACGGAATTAAAGTTCCTTTGATAATGACAATGTGGTCACTGTTTTATAAATGAGCTATTTGAAGTTAGCCTGATTATATTAAAAATCCTATCAAGCTAAGCTAAGCTAATGGACAGTTATAGCTGCCAAAAGTGTATACAAGGTATAATGTTATACCACAATGTATATAAAAGAATCAGGAATGCCATCTGTATGTAGGTGGTATATACCAGTCCAATTTCTGGTGTATCACTACACAGACAATAGGAGATGTATTATTGTCTGGGGAAAACAAAAAATAAACAAGCACAAAATCCCCACAATAGATATGTGTTTCATTCTTCTTCATCCTCCACTCCTCAGAGACAAATACCATAGGAATGACGCCTTCTCTTTCAGCAAATTACATCATAGCATTATTTGAGGCAACCTGACTCTTGTTCTTGCTTTGCAAAAACATCTTCATCTAGAGCTGGCAACTATGTTGTACACAGTAGGGTTTTTTAATTCTGGCTCAATTTCATTCTCTTTACATTTTTATGTATAAAATAGTATTGCCTTCTTTCACATTGCACTCCAGTATGTTCTCACAGGTGTTTTAAATTCTCTTCCACCTTAAGGCCTTATTTGAACTCTTTATACTAGTCCTTGGTACTAGCTGGGTCTCAGGCACTGAATGAAAGCAGACCTAAGAGCTTTCAGAAGTCTTACTGCTAAATGAACAAAATTAAGTACCAAAGCTAAAATTAACCTGAAAAGATAGAACAACAACAACAAAAAAAAAAACAGCACAACCCAAACAAAACAACCAACCAACCAAAAAACACCACAAAGCAGACCAACAACCAAAACCTTCAACATATAAACATGAGACTCAAGGAAATTAAAAAAAAATTTCAATTTTTTTTTTGATAAATCAGGAATAATCTGAAATATATGAAAAAGTACTTCTCTAAGTCAGGAGTGGGTGCCAATAGGAAGAAAGACAGCTGGAAGGTAGCTTAATTTCTGACAAGCATCCATTCACTGTTAAACAAGTCCATGTTTTTGATGGTTCTGCTAATTCTGGAAGAAGAATTGAACTATAAATCCATAATACAAGCAGAATGAAAAAAAAGAGGATTTAAATCTAAGAAATGAAAAAAATAAATTATAAAGTCTTAAGGGGAAAAAAAAGTGAAAATTGAAAAGGTCTTATATAAATCTGAGATAATTAATAGCCAGTGAGAACACTAGTCCTTGAGAAAATCTTTGTGGTTGAGGGTTAGTTTGAGTACCCTGAACATGTGCATTATCCATTCTAGGGCTTCAGTGAATCAAAAATATTAAGAGAGTAAGAAACATTGGGTTCACAGAACAGCACATAAGGTGGTACATTTCAGTTGCATCTGTGAATTAAAAAGACCAGATCACAGTCTAAGCACTGGCACGTGGCTGTTTATTGTATCAAATTATTATCATGGGCACTGGTACCATTATGGTCTGCGAAAAACTTGCTGTGTCCCACACATGGTTTCATTTGTGGTTGACAGTTTAGATGCTGCCATGCATTGTAGATGTTCAGACATGGGCCACACCATCTTACTGATCTGAAGGGCTTTTAAATGCTCTCTGGCCTCTTTTATCCCCTAGTTTAAGCAGAGCATTTTTGATACATAGAACAGCATAAGACAGTGACCTATTTCCTAGTCTACAAGTAGGACATAAACAATAAAAAAGGAAGTAAAAACTGTGAAAAAGGAGAAAGCTCCACAGAAAGTCCCATCAGAATAATGATCATTGCATTAGAAGACAACTGGTTTATTATTCTGAATAAAATCAGAAACCTTGTTTAATTAATTTTTTTCTATCATTGCACACAGGTGCACAAACTGGCCTTTGTCATGATTTTTTGCAGTTGCATTGAAATAAAAATAGTAAATGATGAAGAGTAAATAGGTAAAATACATTGCTTAAGTTTACTCCAACCATAGGCCTATATAAACTATATTCAGAAAAAAATGCGTAATAAAAAATTTTGGAAAGCTGAGTTCATGACCAAGGAAGCTGTTTTGCCTCCATTACAAAGACTAGAAAAACAGCTGGTGACTGGGAATATTTTATCTAATGTCTGAGAAAGCAGATTATCACTATTGCTAAATGCTATATATAAAAAAAAAAAAAAGTTGATAGAAATATTTGTAATAAGTAACACAGGGAAATTAGTGCCTAATCAAAGACCTCAAAACTTTCAGGTACTGGTGTTAACTGAAAATTTGCAGAAACTGAAGCAGTCCCACCCTCACTAAGTGCTGTTGCACATTCTGATGAGAGTTTTGAAACTCCAGGGGTCTCCAGTTAACTTTTTTCCATATCCCATTTAGTGTTTTCCAGAGTGATGGTTGTTTACTTTCATGAGCTGTGCTAACACAGTAGGTCAGGAATCTTAAAGAGCTCAGCTCTTCCAAGTCCAGAAGGCAGAACAAAAGGGATCTTTTTGCTGCAGTCAAATAATCTAATATTTTGCACAGTATTTAATTTTGATTTGAGAACTACACTACTTATTCTCAGAGGTCAATTATGTTGGTTCTTTTCTCTTTCTAGCCAAATTTGTCCAATAATCCTCTTTGGTTATCTGAGCTCTGTTTTTTTCTGAAACTGCCTTCTGTCACAGAGAGATAAGTTATGTCTGATGCCTTAGGCTACAGAAGGCCAAAATATGTTTTGTTCGGTCTATAGGACAGTAGCAGAGGAGCAATGCCTGTAACTGTTACTCCTTTCCATCTGTCCTGTCTTCTTGATATGTTTGTGAGTCTTGTTGAAGTCTCAGAAGTGCTTGGTGTCTTCAGACATTTAAAGAAAGTACTATTTGGGACCCAGATGTTACATATTTGTTTCGCTGGAGAAAACTCAGCTTGCTGATCCTGTTGGCATGATCAAGTGACATATTCTCTTGTTGAGACAGAAGTAAAAGGGACAACCAAGTTGAGAAAGAAAATAAAAAAAGAAAAAAAAGAAAACCCCCAATGACCTTTATATGATACATTAAAACTAAACTGTTTTTCACAATGACTTTTTATTTCACCTGCTTGAGAAAATATTTAATTTGAGTACATCTCTAACTTTTTGTTTTTTGTTTTCTCTTTCTCATACATCAATATCTAAACCCACAAAGTCTCTATATTCTTAAACAAACCTTCTGCTTCTCATAACTATTGGTTTAAATATTGAACAATTTGTTCAGCCAAGTTTGAAAACCATGTTATTGTTTCTATCATACCACTGGAATTGAACGCTTTTCTTCAATTAGATTTGAATTTTATGAAGAATGTAAGCCTGTATATTTTTCAGTATGCTCCTGTGCTTACAGACAAGACATTCTTTTATCTATTTATTTTAAATACATATAAACATACTCACACAGAATTTTTTCACTGCCATAATTAAGCATTAAAAAAAGCATAAATAAATAGGCATATTATATAATTCATTTTCAGAGTAAACTACATGAAATAGAACACACTTTTTCTGCCTTTCCTTCCATTATGAATACTTACTAAGAAGCTTATTAAAGTGATATACTTCTGGTCTTCTCCAAATCCTTACTATAATAGCTAAATTTAATGACACATTACATTTTTTTTTACAGAAAGACAGTTATTTTCAGGTTTTTTCACTGGCATGATAGGGGATTTAAATAATGTAAAATTCCTGGATTTGATGTGTTTGTGGGGATTGACTTTGTTTTATTAACATTTTTTTCACACACAGCTATGCAAGATGTTCAGAGTTTCAGTGGGACTATTTTTTGTAATAGTAAGCACACTTACAAAGGTTTAGAGCACCAGACATATCTTCCTTTTTATCTTCTGTGTTAAGCAAAGAATTCAATGCTTTCTTCAGTAGTGAAGACCAATTTAAGAAACACATTTCTACTCTGAGAATTTTCTTCATTCATCCTCCATATGAGCTAGATGCCTTCACTCTCCTTACAATCAAAAGAATGAAACAGTTGCTTTCAGAGCACAAGTAATGTCTAACTAACAAGAGCAAGGACCTCGTTTTTTCTTCTCTAAGTGAAAATGCTAGATTTCTGTCTCAGACATGGGCCCATCTATGCTGTGGCTATTTAAACTTAAGCAAAACTAATCCCACTTGAATTTTTTACAAACATGACAGAAACTCTTTGGCATCAATTTGAGGGTGTTAATAGAACTATTAACTGCAAGTTTTATTTTCTTTGTTTTGTTAAGATTAAAATGATGTGTAGACTTTGTCACATGGGTGACTCATAAATAAGCCAGGGATGAAAATTATTGATTTCTATCATCCTGGTCTAATAATAAAATGCAAATCCTCAGCTTCATGTGCCTGAGATTAATAAAGTCAAGAAGAGGTCAATTAGATAAAATATTGTGATGCATACTGTGCTTGTACAGATTTTGGAGCTTTTTCTTGTTAACATGTAGAATATCAAGGAAAATGTGGTTATGTAAGCGGCAGTACACTGAATATTACTTGACAGGTAAGTCTTTCATATCACATTATATCTTGTTATATTTTCAGTTTCTTCCAGTTTTCAGTTTGGTTTTGTTTTTTGGATTCTTTTAACACTTCTGGTAGCTATTTTCCCCAGTCTTATGTAAGGACTGGATTACATGTGTCATAGTAAATTGGTTATTGCTTTCCATTTCCTAATAAGCTTGAAAAAGATATCCTTTAAAATGTCAGTCACTGAGGCACAGGTATTCACAAACTGTACTAATCCCTGGATTATCTTTCCAAATATGTTTCACCTAGAATATTTTTTAAATCTGAAAGTAATTACCTTCGTTTGTCCAGCACTGTCTCATTTTTTAAATTTTTGGTGTGTTTTTCTCCTTACAGTGATTAGTAAGCAAGCTTTATTTTTCCATCTGAGGAAACATACCTTAAAAAGTGTTCAGCACTAAGATTACACCAGTATTAAGACCTCAGACTCCTTTTCCTTTTTACATATGTTACAGACTTAAAAACTACAAGAAGACTTAATGGGACAAATCACAGCATGAAGTCATTCTCCTTTTCTGTCTGCTTTGATGCAACAGTTGACACACAAGAAATAAGTATGGATCATAGCATCATGGAATGGCTTGGATAGGAAGGGACTTTAAAGATCATCTAATTTGAATACCCCTGCTGTGGGCAGGGACATCTTCCCTGACCAGGTTGCTCAGGGCCCCATCCAGTCTGGCCTTGAACATTTCCACTTGCCATAGCTTCTCTGGGAAAAGTGTTCCAGGATCTCACCAGCCTCATGTTAATTTTTTTTTTCTTATATATAACCTGAATCTCTTTCAGTTTAACACTATTTGCCTTTGTCCTCTCACTACAGGCCCTGTTAAAAAGTCTTTCTCTGTTATTCTTGTAAACCCCCTTGCAGTTCTGAAAACCCACAATCAGGTCTCCCTGGAGCCTTCTCCATGCTGAACAGCCTCAACTCTATTATTGACTCAACTGTTATTATATAACAGTCTGTTATTCATATCAGATATGTTCCAGCCTTCTGATCACTTTTTCTGGCCTTCCTCTGGGCCTGATGTAATAGGTCCATGCCTTTCTTACGGCAGTTCTCCAGACGAGGCTCTCATGAGAGCAGAGTAGAGGGAAAGAATCACCTCCTTCAACGTGGTGGCCCTGCTGTTTTTGGTTTTTTTTACAGCCCAGATACAGTCGGTTTTCTGATCTGTAAGTGCACACTGACAGCTGAAGTTGAATTTTTCATCTTCCAGTACACCCAAATCCTTTCTGCAGGGCTGTTATTAATCCATTTATCCTGTATTGATACTGAGGGTAGTCCCAACCCAGGTGCAGGACCTTATGCTTGACCTTCCGGAACCTTATGAAATTCACCTGGGCCCACTCCTCAAGCTTTTCAAGGTCCCTCTGTATAACATCTTCTCCTTCAAACATATGAACTACACCACTCATCTTGGTGTCATCTACAAACTTGCTGAGGGTGCACTCAATCCCACTGTCCATGTCATTAATAAAGGCATTGAACAGTACCAGTCCCAATACAGACCCCTGAGAGACAGTGGTCATTTGGAAGTAAAACAGATTTCTGCATTCTTATCCAAAATTTCTCTTTGTTAGTTCTGAATATCTTAGAATGGGGATAATTTTATAACACTGTTCTAGAAATATCCACATAATCACCAAGTGAGCAAGCGTGCTCAGAAGGCATAGTGCCACCACAGAGAAAGTAGCTTTGTCTCAGGAGCCTTCTGCAACAGCATTAAATAGCTCAGGTGGATCTGTGTTTGGTATTTTTGTTTTCTTTCCAGTTCTACCATTAACAAATCTAGATCGAACTTGTACGCTTTTGAAAAAATGCTCCCTAGTATACTGTTGAGGACACCATAAAGGCCAATAAATTTTGCATTTTTTTACCTAGAATTTTTCTCACGTGAAAACTTATATGATCATCTTATCCCTTTAATGCCAGAATATCTAATGTTTTTGTTCAGTGCATAAGCTTTGCAATGAGTTAATGCATAAGAAGCAGAAGAAGTCTAGGAGAAAGATTTTCCTCTCGAAGAAAGAAGGCTATTCAGACTTTTTTTTCCTTCCCTTCTGCAAGCAGAACAACAACTTAAATATAAGAGCCTCAGTAAATGTAACAGCTCTGGCAAGTTGGTGTCTCTTATAATTTTTCATGATGACAGCTTATAATGACATACACTGTTATGTTGCCAACTCTCATTAGCGTAAGGTAGCAGAACATTAGTGCTGTCATTTTCTTAAGCCGCCCTCCTTTTGCTATGGCATGGCATTACATCCCTGTTTTAAATCAAACATCTGCTCTTGGTGTCTACAACCAAGCTGAAGAATGCTGTTTATGTAATACAGCAGGCAAAACCCAATATTTTGTTATCTATCCAGATAAAGAAGTCGATGATGCGAAAACAGCATTTTCTTTATATTTTTAATGCCTGAACTTAATATTTTTCCAATATTTGAAACTGCTTTACCTTTAACAATACTTAGTTGTTTTAGAAAATAATTAATTTATTAAGAATTAATAAAAGAAAGTATTAACTGGGCTACATTACAATAGAATTTTTTTTTATTTAACCATCTGGCTGTTTTATTTAAATTAATAGAATTCCTATAAAAACAGTAATTACAACCTGGTTCTTATTAATGTGAGACTGACTATCTATTTGCTTTAAATTCTAGGAAATAAAAGATGTAAAATAAGATTATTTATCCTAATAAGATAGACTCTTAAAATTATTCTTTAATCCGTGAATAATTCTTAGGTAGAAGAAGAATAATTTTATAAAGAAATTACCATTCTCTTCTTTCTAGAATATTGTCATTTTCCTGGAACTGTCAAGGATGTATTTCCTAGTCATGTATGGGAAAGGAACACTACCTGCATAAGAAAAAAGAATGTCAAAACCTTTTAATACAGAAAATATTGTGATTTTAAAAGATTTTTCAAAAGAGTGTTCTCTATCTTAATATTTATTTAAAAAATAATATTTGGAACAGAAAATGTGAGATAAATTTTTAAAAAGTTATAATATTTGACTTTTTTGTTTTTTAAAGCAGTGGACTCTTTTTACTATCATGTTCACATTTCAAATTTAAGTATTTCTTAAAAAATACTATGAAAACATAATGTTCATTATATGTAACTTCACAGAAAAAATAATACTCTGATTTATTTAAAACCTACACCATCAATAAAATATGTTTCTGTATGAAAAGGGTGGAAAATGTTGAAATTTTAGGATGTCAGCAGTAAAAGATCCTTATGATGGAATTAATTTTAGTCCTTTGGGGAGTTGTTAACTGAAGCTGAATTGCTGAAATCTGAACTTATATGCATCTGGAAAAAGAACAGCTTCGACTGATTTTTTAGTTAGATGGATTTTTGATAGACAGTTCTCTTAATACACAAGGCTGTAAACTAAATGTCCTAAATTTAAGCCTCTGTTTTATATGTCAGACTTGCCCTATGATTCCATAATCTACAGATTAATATCAGAATATTGGGAAGGAAGGAATCTGAGAGAAAGATTTCTGGAGCAAAAAAAATAAGGAAAAAAGAAGAAAAGAAAAAAGGAGAAGAAATAAGAAAACAAACTCCTACATCATTGTTTTGCAAAAAGGTTTCTTTTTACTTTCTACTGACCTGACCAAAGATGTTGTCAGTGGAAAAAATGACAAAATTCAAAAAAACATGTTTCATACGCCAGTTGCTAGACAACTCATAATATCGCAGCTCTTATCTATGATAAGTTTTCCCCTTTGGGGGAAGAGAATAATAGAATATCTCAGCAGAAGGGACCCATAAGGAACATCAAGTCCACCTTCCTCTTTCTCTCAGGACTAGCTAAAACTAAAACACATGGCTAAGAACAATGTTCAGATGCTCCTTGGACTTTGAAAGGCTTGGTTCCATGACCACTTACCTGGATAGCCATGCCAGTGACTGACCACCCTCTGGGTGAGGAAAGTTTACCTAGTGACCTATCTGAACTTCCTCTGATGCAGCTTCATTACATTTCCTCTTGTCCTATCAGGGTTCATCAGAGAAAAAAGATCAGAACCTCCCCCGCCACTGTCCGCTTTGAGGAAGTTGCAGTCTATGACAAAGTCATCCTTCAGTCTTTTCTTCTTCAAACCAAACAAAACATGTGGCCTCAGCTGCTTGCCCTCAAGGCAATGGCATTTTCCATTTGATGATTTTGTTTCCTTCTCAGTTCTCCTATGAAATTAGACCAGCTGCTCATGTCCATTTAGGAATGTAGAAAGAGGAAATACTTCCATCATCAAAGTATTTTTACTTGAGCTAAAATGCAAAGTTATTCTACAACAGTATGATCCTTGTTTTGTTAAGTATGGGGGAAATAGTAGACTTCAATTTCTTCATTTGGTGAAGCTGGTGTATAAATTTATGCTGACTTAGTCTGAGGACAATGTCTGTGTAGCCTGTTTATAACAGCGTTGAATAAATGAAGGTGAAAATTTATTTCTCAATCACGGATTGCTGCTGAGTTACTGTTCAGTGAACTAAAGGCAAGAACAGGAGGCTGGCAGCATTCCATCCCCAAGCCAAGATGGTGCTGAAGTGTGTTTACTTCCCATTTGTGTCTTACTCACTGACAGGAACAGTGATGCCAAGCTTGCAAAAGTGCTGCAGGAAACTGGATAAAAGGGGTCTAAAATTTGTAATGACTACCTTTTAAAATTAAACAGATCTGAAAGTATTTGAAATGTTTATAAGGCAGTTTTGAACGATACCAAAAGAAAAACAGAAAATAAGATGTGACTACAAAATGACGCACAGTATAGGACATGCCAGCAAAACTCTAAAATGTGAAACAACACATGGATTAAATGAAAATGAGAACTCTGTATTTAGAGTTCATTGAGAAGAGACCCCACATATATCTCAGACAATATGACCCACTTGATTTTTATTCTAGAAGCTTCAGTTCTCCTAAAAGCTGTTATCAAGCTCTTTATTTTCATACAACTATCTCATGCATAAACATATATTTAAAAACTAATAATTTTAAAAGGGGACCCAAGACCTAGGAGGAATAAATTTCCACCCTCAACATCATATTTTTCTGGGCAAAAACCTCAGGATACTGGTGACTTTCCATTATTCCCTGAACCAATTTTTCTTAAAGACCAAAGCTGTAGACCTTAGGACTCAAAGGAACAATAAACATAGCACTAGAGGAAAAATGGATATAATATGTATGTATTTGCATTATGTTACTGAATGCGTTAGCTTTAGTGTAACTGTAATAATAATTACTCCTTTTGATTAGACCCTACAGCTTTAATTAGACTAATAAAAAATTATTGGTTCCATATAGAATTCTTTTACTCTTAGAAAAAGAATTCCTTTCTACTCTTAGCAAAATTTTGAGTGTTACAAGGAAGGAAGGAGAAATTTACTAATAGAGACACAGGGGCTACTAGTTCCTTATTATCACATTTATCACTAACTTGTCCTGTCTATACAATATGGATCTTGTCTTACTCCCACCTTCACACTGATTCTCTCTATAGTATAGTTAGAGGTTTTTTGAATCAGTTTACAGAAAGCAACAGCTTACCACCTTTATCAAACCAATGGAGAGGATCAAAACATCTTGCAGGCAGAACTTTGATTTCTAGGGTACAGCGCTGTGTTAAGACCAGTATTAAAAGGCATCCTATAGCAGATGGAATAATTTACAAGGAAGATGAAGTGATTTACAAAACATAACTTTTCTACTCTTGCTAAGTACTTTGCATATATACAACTGTGTCTTTCTGAATTAAAATAGGAAAATATTCTTTGAGAATGTAAAATTAGATTCTATCAATACTGAGATTTGTTTTAAATCTGATCTGTTTAAATTCACTACCTTTATTTCAATTCACAGATCATAAGGGTGAGAATTAAGAATTCTCCTGTCCCTTGCTGATCACTCATCAATTGAGTTACTTTGATATTTGCTGTTGTGCAACTTTTAGCCTGAGGAATTATTGTTTCCCTGTGCAGCAGCTGCAGAAACAGAAGCTGGATTTGGTATGCTGGCACACATCCAAAAAAGCTTTAATGCAAAACGAAAATGATTTCTGGCCTATTGCCAGGTGGTCCCACTTTTCCATCTACTGGAGAGATTTTAATTTGCGATCACTTTTTTAAAAAAAAATGTTTTGGGAGCTTTGCAGTCATATTTCTTTTCAAATGCATGCTTGACTGGCAGACAAATTTCATTTTGGCAGCATTCTATGGTTAGATCACCTTCTTAGCATTATTGGGACTCTCTTCAAGCAAGAATAAAAGGTGTTTTGTGTAGGTGTCTGGTGAACCTGACTGACACATATGATAAACATGGCAGAAGGTCCAAGGCCACTTTGGACAGAAAAAGCAGAAGCTTTCATCTTTGAGAAAGACTCACAGTTGCAAGTTCAACAATAATACGTAGTCTTTCCAGACCCTGAGCAAAAAGTTATGCCTGGAAAAATATTAAGATACAAAGAGGAAAAAATATTATTTGTTGAGAGTTAGATTTTTTGGCAAAAATTTGCCTAGATTTATTGAATAGAGAGTGACAAAATAACATTCTTTAAAAAAAATTCTTGTCTGTAAAACTGATTTTAAGACTTCCAGGAGTTTCCTTCAGATTCCTTTGAAAATCTTTCTACTTACATTGCAACTCCTTCTTCAGGTGGTCCTATGGCCATTCCTTTACATCATCTAGGTAAGTTTTTATAGCCAATGTCAATATAGAGGACCTAATAATACACAATGACTATCAGATTAATTACCTAGGGCCTAGAGTTTTGATGAACTCTCTCTCTCCCTTTCAATAGAACTGGATGCTTTCTAAAGTAAGGCCACTACAGCTTTCCGGACAGCTGATGACATGCTCTGTCCTTCAGAGAGGAGGCAAGGGAGAGCGGTATTTTTTAAATTAATTTACATTGGTGTAGACACGTATGAATGCACTGATAACAAAACTGCCTATTCTGGTACAAAGCAGACTCACTTTTCTTGAGGGTTCATAGCCTGCAAGCTACTCATCACTCTGTATTGGAGGTTGGATTGAGACAATGCAGTGACAATGAAGTAGAAGAGGTGATTGTGACCTAAAATCCAGAAAGTTTGTGCAAACTACAGTGACAGAATGCCCTCCTGCCCCATTAGAACTTATTCACTGTAGGAGTCTTACCTGTAGTTACACACCACAGAGAGAAAGGATGCCTTTTTAAGTACTTTGGTGAAAATAGGTTATAAAATATGTTAATAGCTTGTTTTCAGGTTAGAAGGTGTTTAAAAAGTCCTTGATTTCCAATTTCTGTAATGTTATTGTTAAAATTGAAGCTAACTGTTGTGGAACTTAAAGAACTGCAGAGACATAACAGGACTAAAATGCATTATATGACTGAATATACATAATGGACCCAGCAGATTCTGTCTGTGTTCCCTCACTAATGTGAAATTCAGCCCTGCTGCACATTTTAATGTCCTTCATCTGTACTAATCTGTCTTCCAAAGACAGATAGTTTTTGCAACTTGTAAACCTTTTTCTCCTAAAACTGATAAATCATCTGCACAGGAAAGTTTCTCTATTTCTGCCACATTCAGAAAGAAAAAACAATGTGAAAACATTCTTCCTATCCTGCCTCAAGAGACCATTTGTCCTTCAAATTATCTCAAAGGAATAGTTATAAGGAAATGCAAGTGCTTAATATATCTTAACTGGTACTATACATTGCTAAATACTTCCCTTGCCAATTGTATTCATTAGAGAAGCTCTTAATCTTATTGAAATAGGGAGAGCTCTTCCAACTTAAGATTTTTGTGTCTCCTGTTTTCGTTCCCTCTGGGATTGGTACTCTTCCAATTTATGGCCAGCTAGACCATTCTTGACTGTCGGCCATTTCTACTGCCTTTGTAATGACTGAAGTGATCTCCCATCAATTTTTCTAAGAGTTAATCTCCATTTGCTATAGGGACATGAATGTTTAGATTTCTAGAATATGCATTGTCTTCTTTATCCTCCCTTTTTCTTGGAGGGATAACAACATCAATAGTTTCATATCCAATAGATAACTCTTTCATTAGCTCTTCTTGCAGCATCTGTAAAGAGGGAACAGGTGATGTCAGACTCATAGAATCACATTGTACTGCTTTTTTTTTGTTCAGAAGAGAGTTAATTTTCTTCATAGTAGCTAGTATAGAACTATATTTTGGTTTTGTGACACAATAGCAGAGCTGATAACACATCGTTTTAACTATTGCTAAGCAGTCATGGCCTTTTCGGCTTTCCAGACCACCCCACCAGTGAGGGCTGGGGGTGCACAAGAAGCAGGAAAGGGACACAACTGGGACAGATGACCCAAAGTGATCAAGGGGGTATTCCATACCATATGGGGTCATGCCCAGCATGTAAAGCTGGGGGAGGGAGGGGATGTTCCAAGTTACATCATTTGTCTTCCCAAATAGTCATCACATGTGGTGGAGTCCTGCTCTCCTGGAAATAGCTGAACACCTGTTGCCACCACAAACACCTGCCTGTCCACCAGAAGCAGGGAATTAATTATTTATTCTGCTTTTCTTGAGCACACAGTCATTGCTTTACCTTTTGAACTGTCTTTGTCTCAATCCATGTGTTTTTCTTGCTTTGCCTTTCCTATTACCTTCCTAGTCCCTTGTTGGAGGATTGAACAAGCGACTGTGTGGGACTTAGCTGACTACCAGAGTTAAATCACAACACACATAAATCAAAAATATCTGTTCAGAGACCCTACAGAGACAAAAGCCCGAGTCCCAAGCTGCGAGGAATAAACTGCAAGTACAGACCACACTGAAGGAAACATCAGGGACAATGACAAGGAAGGCAGGAGACGTGCCTTCTGGCAGCAGCAGGAAGGCTCATTCTCCACCTGCATATTTGCAGCTTCAGAAAATATATATTACCCTAGGAAAGGTAAGAAGGAAGAGCGGTCAGAATGGAAACACCTGTGTCCACTGAGATTGAAACAAGTGTCTTCAAGGAATATGATGGCAAATGATGATAGTGGCTGGAGACTATGTTCTTAAGGGATATGTCCAACCATTTTCCAGCCTAACTTGATGTCCTAAAAGTTTTGCTGTATGGCTGAAGTTCATATGATGGGTGATGATGAGAGACTGCTAAGGTTTTTCCAGTCCTCCAAATATTAGCTCTTGTGGTTCATAATGTGTCCTTGCAACAAAGGTCATCCCTGCCTGGGATGCATTAGCAAGAGTATTGCTAGCAGGTCAAGAAAAATGATTCTTCATCTCTGTCCAGCATTGAAGTAAAACATTTAGTGCTGTGTTTCCTACTACAACAAAGACATGGGTACACTGAAGTGAGTCCAGCAGAGACCACCTACCTGGTAAGGGGCCATATAAGGAGGGGCTAAGATGGGCAGGTTGGAGAAGAAAAAGGTAAAGGGAAATCTTATTGCTATCTACAGCTACATAATATGAGGATGTAAAAATAATAAAGCAGGATTCCTCTCAAAGATTTACTAATAGAGAGAAGCCAAACACTCAAAAATCTGACCACATATAATAAAATACTTTTTTGTCATACGGGCGATCAAGCCTACAATCTGCTGAGAGAAGCTGTGGAAATTACATGTTTGGAGATATTCAAAGCTCAAAGATAGTTGAAGCCCTGAAGACCTTTGCCTTACTGGACCAGATCTGAAGAGGGCATCAGAATCTATGACATCAAGATGCTCCTTCCAAACCAAATTATTTGTGATTCTGTGGTTCCACCTTCTGCTTTCTAACTTATACCATACTTATATAACTCACTTTGGTGTAGGTCTGTGAGAGTCTGGGTGGCAAGTATACTAACTGTGTATAATTGTGTTGAATTACAATTAAGACTTTTGGTCTTTAATCCCCCCAAAAAAGTTTTAACATGTCTTGTATGAGGTATTGTGTGGCTTCAATGCAGAAGTCAAAATTTATTCTTTTGATGTGTTATAGGTAAGAATGGATGGGCAGACAGAATAAACTCAGTGTTTAAATTTTAAATTTATTTGTGTTTAATTCAATCTGATTATTTATCAACTATAAGTATTCTTATCAGAAGGTTTTGCTGCATCCTAGTTGAAGGTAATAGTGTCTGCCTCCTAATTCCCTTAAATAGACCAGATACTTAAAGCATGTATGCAACTGCTTCTTTCTAACTTTATTTGAAGGGTTGTCCTCTAATACTGTGAGTTTTGTGTACGCTAGTAAGAAACAACTCTAATTAGGCATCTTATAACAAAGCAGATGTTCCTCACAGGGCTACTCAAGTCAGCAAAAAAACTAAGACTAATGTACATAAATGAATATTTAATTAGAATTTTCTCCTTTACATGCATGGGTAAATTCTACTAACACCATGAATTAAACTGTACTATCCCCTTCTACCTACAGATCAAAATAGAAATGCATTTTTTGCATTTGTCTTTTTTAGGTATTAACCTCATTATATTATAGACAATATTATCTATAAAAGTATATGCATAAATATATAATAATATTACACAAGGTTTTTCCAAGTGTGTTTTTCTGTTTTTTTAACATAACAGCCATTGGTGACTTGCACACCAATAAATATGTAAAATAAGATTAGCTTCTTTGATTCAAAATTTCTCAAAAAATAGCATAGGAAGCTCTTACGGAACAGTTTTCCTACAGGTAAAATTGATTTAAATGTTATTTATAGAATAGTGTGTCTCTATGTCATTTTTAATACAACTAGAGATCATACAAGCCATATCCTAACCTGCTTTCTGCTAAATAGCTATGCCCCAGGATACTACTAATGCATAAATATAAAGTGAACTTCACTATCACGATGGTCCTTTATCTTGGAAAAGTGCTTGTGTTTGTAACGATTTCAAATTGTTCCCTAAAAAGAGATATTTTCATGAAGCCTGTTCTCAACTCTCTTTAGCTAGAGAAAATGTTGGACTCATAGCTGTTTCATCTGGTGTTACTTTGCATACTATCATTTGACATGATTCTGTTCTAAAAAAGTCCAGGTTTGGAGATAGAAGGACTGCTGCAGTTTGATCTGATATAAATAAGAATTAAAACCAGACAAACCACAGAGTATACTGTTTTCTTCTAGTTAGCACAGTAAAAGTAATATATCCCCACAGTATCACTCACTGGATTTAGGTGTATTCTGGGATTTCATATCACCCATAGAAAAGAAACACTTTTTCATTAACTGCCTAAAGTTGAAACACTTGCAAGGCTTGACTTGGAAATTGCAGGAGGGGAAGAAAGGACATAGATGTTATAGAGCAGTCCTCATGGAAATGTGTTGAGTAGTTCACTGATCTGAGGTATCACTAACACTTTTTCAGTTTTACCAGATGAGTGTGGCAGGGAAAGCTTCCATTGCAAGCTATGATGTCTTCATTCATATGACTAAGTAAAAGTGGGACAGTTTTAATTTGTCCAGTTTAGTTCTGAAGATCGTGTCTGCTCAGCTGGTAGAGTCTGGTGAGAAACCCAGCTCTTGGCCATACAGATGAGATGGGCTCCACCACCTAAGCTGACCAAAAAACAATCAAAATGATGTTAAACTGAATATTAGACATTAAACTCACTTCTAGGCACAGGAGATTCAATTTAGTAGGCAACACATCACCAGAATAGCTGAAGCTGCCCTGGGATATCCTACCTGTTCTACACACACTGTTAAAGAGTGAACAAGTCAATATAAGAAGAAAATAAAAAAGTGTTTCCATAAATACATAAACGATAAAAAGGGGGACTAAGGAAAATCTTCATCCTTTATTGGATGTGGTCAAAACATAGCGACAAAGGATGGGGGAAGGGCTGAGGTACCTAATGCCTTCTTTTCAGTCTTTAATGCTCAGTCTTTAATAGCAGGACCACTTGTTTTCTGGATGCTCAGTTGTCTGAACTGGAAGACAGAGACAGGGAACAGAACAGCCTCTGTAACACAAGAGAAAATACTCAGCAACCTGCTACACCACTTGCAAATACACAAGTCCATAGGGTAGGATGGGATCCACTCAAGGATACTCATGGAGTTCACAAAAGTGCTCACCAAGCCGCTCTTCGTCATTTATCAGCAGTCCTGGCTAATCAGGTAGGTCCTAGCTGATTGAAATTTAGCAAATGTGATGTCCATTGCCAAGAAGGGCCAGAAAGAGGATCTAGAGAACTACAGACCTGTCAGCCTGACTTTGGTGCCAGGTCATAAGTGCCATCATGTGGCATGTACAGGACAAACAGGGGATCAGGCCCAGCTAGCATGGATTTATGAAAGGAGGGTCCTGATTGACCAACTTGATCTTCTATGACAAGATGACCTGTTTAGTGAATGAGGGAAAGGCTGCGGATGTTACCTTCCTGGACTTTAATAAAGCCTTGGGCACTTGTTTCCCACAGCATTCTCCTGCAGGAACTGGTTGCTCATGGCTTGGATGGGTGCACTGGGCTGGATGACTGGACCCAGAGAGCGTTGCTAAGGCAAAATCAGGCACTCTCTAAACCAGCCGCTACTGGGTATGGGGAAAAACACCTTCTGCTTTCAGATATCGGTAAACACAGCTTGTGTTGTTTTGCCTCAGCCAATGCACAGCTGTTTGACAGTGCTGCCTTCCAGGTGCTCCTGCAAGCTCCAGCTGAAGAGCAGTTCTCATAGAGTCCCCCTTACTGAGATGATGTGTGAGGTGGAGCAAGGTGACCCAAGCACCTTCCTGAGCATCAAGTAAGCAGAGACTAGTGCTACCAGCATCATTACCCCAGGTTCTGATGTAGCTGAAGGGGACATTGCAAGAAGTCTTGCAAGAGGGAGTCTCTGCCCCAAAAGGATGGAGAGAAGTAGTGTAGCAGTGTATCCAGGTGGCCAAGAAGGCCAGTGGCATCCTGGAGTGTCAGGAATAGTGTGGCCAGAAGGACTGGGACAGTGATCACACCCCCTTACTTTTCACTGATGAGGCCACACCTCAAATCCTGTGCCCAGTTCTGAACCCATCACTCAAAGAATGATAGTGAAGTGCTGGAGAGAGTCCAGAGAAGGGCAAAGGAGCTGGTGAAGGCTCTGGAGCACAAGCCTTTTGAGGAGCAACTGAGGGAGCTGTGGTTGTTTAGTCTGGAGAAAAGGACACTCAGGAGAGAAATTATCACTCTCTACAACTACCTGAAAGGAGCTTGTAGCCAGGTGGGAGGCGATCCCTTCCCCCAAGTAACAAGCTGTAGGACAAGAGAAAATGGCCTTTCATTGCAACAGGGGTGGTTTAGATTTGATGCCAATTGGCTGGTCAAAAATCTCTGCTTTTTTGGGGTGGCAGGTGAAGATGAAGTCCCTGGAGCATTGCAATGGCAATAGAGTCACCATTTAAGCAACTAAGTTTATGCCAACGTTCTGACAGACTATTTTAAGTTTTTGTTTTCAGTTTCATTTGAAACTAATTCCCACTTCTAACAGAGAATTACAGCCTTCCTCTGTTAATTTTAATATATTTGCTTACTCAATTTATTTTCAGGATCCCACATTTTGGTATTTCTTTCCAAATATTCTTTGCTACTTGTTATTACCTTATAAATTGCAGAACATTGTTCCATATTTTCCATTTTAAAAGCAATACATAGTAAACATTCTTTAATTCATACAGCTATTAAACACACACAAATACACACACAGAATATCACACTTGTCTCTTGTTTGGTCCTATCCTGTACTTGTCATATTTGTCATTAAATACTTATTACTGTATCAGGCAATGAAGTAATAAATTACATTTTTGTTTCCTGTAGGTTATGTATATTTTACAGTGCTAATTTGTGGATCAAACCTTGAACTCTTACCCTCTAGAGGCACTTCTCTATTAAGAACACCAGGAATTTTAAGTTGCCAGGATGAAGTCTGAACTTGTGAAAGCAAAACCAGAGCTAAGTCTCAGCTGTGACAATGGCCCAAAATATCATCAGTGTCCCTGACCTTAGTCTAAAGATATAGAGAGTTCTTATGTACAAAGCTGTGTTTTTGTTTGGGGTTTTTCATGTCCAGTTTTTTATGCATTTGGTATTTACTGGTGTATATTTAAACACAAAAAACAACAGAGAGGCTTGGATATTCATTTTGAGAATTTGTCTTGGTTTTTAACTTGTAGAGAATTCTAAAATAAAATTAATAGTTCCTATGCATTTATAAGGAAGGATTTTTAGGGACAAATAATGTTTGGAGTTTTTTGGGATTTTTTTTAAGGCTAAGTATAGCTGGGTAAAATGATGACAAACTTTTGGGCATGCAAGCCCATCATCAGGTTTAAAATAGAAACAGCAGCCTTCAGGCTAAATACAGGGTAAGAGAAATTGCTCTGGGTTTAACTCCATTATGTTAATCATTTGGACAAATTGAAGAAAAGGCATCTAGCACTGGTGGAGCTGAGGGAGATGTGGGTGAGATCCTAGCTCCTAATGGAAAGAGAAAGGCAGTTAATTATTACTTTTGGTATAGTGAAGAGCAGGATGAAGGCAAGGCGAAATGAGTATGCTATCAAACTAGTATCTCTATTGAGTCTGCAATTTTTAGTAACAACTACATCTGTAATTCAGTTCACAGGCTTGTCTTTTGAGATTATTGTGTACATCACATTTGAATCAGGACTTGGTGGGCAGATGGTGAGGCCTCCTAGCTGCAATTTTTTTAAAATTCCTCTTTACTGTTTGATTTTCTCAATTTCAGCATCAGTGATTCCATGAAGCCATGTGGCATATGGTATTAAGTGTGAAATAAGGTTTTGTATGTGTGGAATCTGTGGATTTTGTTCAGCTTCTGTTGTGGGTGAGTTGAAGGAGTAGGCAAAAAAAAGGGTGGGAGGGAACTCTTTCTGAGAATGAATCAGAAATCAAAAATTCTAGGAAAAGGATAAGGTTTCCTTAGGTGAATGTCCTGGGTTGGCCGAAGGGATGTCAATCTTGCAAGTGACCTATACTGCAGGAAGTAGTACAACTTCCTTCCTGAGAGAGAGAGCCAATAACCAGGTAGTTTTAAGGATTGATATGTAGGTAAACCAATTAAAACTTGATCTGCCTTTGAGGAAAAAAAACAGACATAAGCAAAGAACCTCTGAACCTCTTTCTCTTTTTCCTGCTGCTGCTCAAAAGGAAGCATCTCCCTGCTTCTCTCTCCAGTAAGGCTGGGGCCCCCCTTCCCCTCCCCCAGAGGGAGGGGGTAGGGAAGGGAGGTTTGGAGCAACCATGCAGCTGCAGCTGGGCATGAGGGAGAAACCGGCCAGAGTTCTCTGCAGATACAGCTGAGCCGACATGTCAGCTACACCAGACAGGGCCGGGCCCCCTGCTCTGGGCCAGGCAAGGACCAGGCTGGACTCCATCCAGCTCGGGCCGGGCCCTGTCCTGTCACCCCGGGCCCGGCTGGTTGTACCAGGCCGAGCCAGCTTTGGAGAGCCAGGTCACAGACACTCCATTTCTGCCATCCAGCTTGGACATTTTCAAACAGCAGAGACCATGTGATAATCACACTGCCCAAGAGAGAGAGAGATTAACTATTTCTATACCGGGACTAAACTTGCAGACACCTATTCTTCTTGCACAGGGAGAGGAACGAGTGAGGACATCTACATAAATGCAGCATAGAGACTTTAAAGTCAGTGAGGAAAGCAGAACCAATGCCCAGAGGGAGGTGCATGAGAAGTGCTTCGATAGTGAAGCTGAAAATTCTTCTGTAGAACTGTGGTTGGGACTGAGCTAATAAATTCCCTGTAATATATGAAAGAAGTCCAAACGGGGGATGTAATATTCTAACAGCAGCCAGTGAGCCAAGGCACCTGGGTGGAGATGAGTAGGTGCTGAAATCAGTGCAGCCCAACAAGAAGCTTGAGCCAAGACACAGAAGATGCTGTGAGCTGTGCCTGGCCCCGGGGAATGCTGGTGAACTTGTTTTGCCAAGAGAACCTGTGTTTCTAGACACAGAAGAAGGGGATTTTCTTCGCTGCTGCTGTAGAGTTGTTCATCCTTAAAAGGGTACCCCCCTGTAGTAGCTGTGGGAGGCTACTGGTATTGGGGGAAGGATTCTTCCACAAGCAGATCTTTTCTCCTGGGTGGCGGCTGGTGGAGAGGGTGAAGACCCATAAAAACCTGTATTTTCTTATAGGAAATCCATGGTATAAGCAAAAGAGACTTCTCTCCCTAAATGAACTAAGACAAAAGCCATTTCAGAGGTGGTAAACTGACTAGAGGGCGAAGTGTTGTCTTTTTATATGTTGTCAGGGGGAAAGAAATGGAAAGGTCAGGGAGAAGGGGTGGTCTGAGGGGTTTGTTCCAATTTTTCTTGGTTTTTTTTCTTTGTCTTAGGTTTATTAATAAACTTTCTTTATATTCTATAAAGTTTGAGCCTGTTTTGCCTACTCCTAATCCTCGTCTCACAGCAAACATTAGGTAAATTTTGGTAAGTCTGCTGGTATTTGGCCAGAAACTTGAATTGGTGAATGAGAACCACTACAGTGGATCACTCAAGCCATCCAGTTTGCTCCAGGAAGCTGTATGTCTTGTGGCTACTTCTAGGATTTCAGGATATGGTTTAAATGAATATATAAACCTGTGGCTGAATTTTTATACAGTTTGAACAAAGAGTAAACTTTGAGTGAAATCCAGACATCAGGCTATCATTTAAGGTCCTTGATAACCACAGTTGAAGTTGTATAAATCTTAAAATATATATCACTATGCTGCATCTCTGTCATTTTGCCAGTCCCTCCTCTTCCATCACATCGAGTATAAAATACTTCAGAAGCTGCTGTGATATCTTACTTTAAAAATTTGATGGATACCTTCATATTCCAAACAGGCAAGTTAACATGTTTAGATTTTGTTGGGTTTTTTGGAATTTTTTTAGTTGGGTTTTGTTTGGTTTTTTTTGTGCTGTCCTTTTCTGATTTTGAGGCTTAATGGAGGCTCACAAGTATATTTTTGCCACCAGCAGCAAAATACCAAAAGCCCCTGTCAGTTCTTCAGGCCATTTTATTACTGTGATGATTAAGTTGGTGGTTGTCTTCATATGACAATGAACACACCAGTATTGTATGGCTTTTATCGCTATACCCTCTCTTTTTCTTGTTATCATACACCTCACCCTAAAGTATTAAATGTATTTAGGAACTAGTTTTGTTGGGTTTTTTAAATTTCATACATTCACTCCTGGTCACATATGCTAAAATAGATTTTGATTCTCATGGTGAAACGCTGTGGGAAATAATAGGAATGATTGTATTACTGGAAGTTGCTGACACATAAATCTTAAGTGAGCTTCTGATTTGTTTAAGTTTTTTGCCATTGCAAGTATCCTTGAGGACATAGGAAGAAAGTTAGAGATACATCACATGATAAGCCTGGAAAATATGAGAAACAGTATTAAAACTGTCATATCTTTATTCCTGAAGGTTTAAGCTTTCTATAGTCTGTAGTTATTTGTATCTAATGAACATGACTGTCCTAAAAGATCATCTACCATACAGGAAACAGTTAGTTTGACTTGCTAGTGGAGACAAGATGAAAAGAAAGAGAAAATCATGAATCTTTAAGAAAATGATGGATCTTCTTTTGTAGCACCTTTTATTCAAAAGATAATACCAAAGCAAACATACACTCAGTAAATACCTAAGTGCTCCATGATACTCCAGCTTGTGATTTTATTTTTCTTAATTTCTATTAAGTAATTCTAGTGTTTGATGTGTATAAATGTGAATGAAGATTTCACATGTCAATCATCAGTACATTGTTTGAAAACATTGCTAGAAAATTATCTTATTGACTTGAGATCTTGGTCTAGATACTTGGCCTTGCTACTGGCTTAATACATAACAGACTAAATCTGATTTGCCAAAATGAATTGGTGGGTTTTGAGAGGCAAGTGGGTAGAAATTTTAGTCTTTTAAAATGGCAAATATCATTTACTGCCCACTTGAAATCACCATGCCATATAAGGGCTAGTGAATCATGATGAACAAATGAATACTGGATAATTATTTAATATTAGCTGTGAAATTATGCTGAAGATGTAAATAATACCTTCATTAACTTCCTCTGAAAAGAAGCCAAGAAAAAAATAACTCTCTTTGCCAGTGTCTCAGCCATAGCTGTTCACTGGTAACATAGGAAAAATGCACAAAATATTTCCAGCTTTCTTTAATTCCCTACTGCTCTACAAATAAGCACCATATATTTTTTCTTGACTGGAATAGTAACGATTAGTCTTGTCATACAAAACTATTTAAAACTTTTGATTTTGTATTGTACAGCTTGAAATTGCAAAAAAATAACAGGATTCACGTGTTTCAAAAGCACCAGACCGCACCAGGAACATTTGATATAGCTTTTTGTTCTCTGTTTGTAATTCTTGAAAGGGTAAGATTTATCTTGGAAATATCACAGATTAGTTCTAAATAATTCAGGTACCTGAAAATTGCCAAGTATGCCAAATGACAAGCAAAATTTACAGTATTTTTCCCCCAACACTTCAATAGGTAAATTCCATGAGAAAGTGGCAAATAACTGCTGATGCTTTCCTGTAACAGGAATTAGCATCACGGTACATGTAACTGGTCCAATCATTGGATCCAGTCACGTAAGTATCCACCTGTAGCCACAAAAATCACCCCATTAATCCCTCTTTTGCTCCTAGAAGTAGGTTTGACATCTAGAGTATGCTAAAAATAAGATATTTACTTTATCATTTATTTAGACTGCAGCTTGCAATGATCAAGCCCAGGGCTGCCCTGCAGAGTCCCAGGAAGCCCCAGTCACACAACTTGCAAATCACATCCTCTAGTCCTTTTTCGTAACCATACTGTTTGTTCCCATTGTACATCCCTTTCTCCTTACAAGTCTCCTCCAAATTCACCACTTATCCTTAATTACGTTTTTCCCATTGATGTCAATTTTACTGCATTTGCAGCCAACCTTGCTGGTTCTGATACCGCAGCCTGGATCATCTGTGGATCTTATGATGTCACAGATGGATGTAGAAGGGCATCTTACCCATCCCCCACAAGAGCTTATCTGTTGCTTGTTAATCAGTCAGATAAATCAAATAGGACAAGCTGTCTTAAAGTGTATTATTTTGGCACAATGGGGTTAACATTAGTCTGGTATCTCCCAACTTCCAATAAATATCACACTTTTGAAGTAAGATCTGGAAAGATAAGGTGGATTTCTGACTAACAGCCATTGACCTTACAACTATAAATCCACAGCAAACTTTCTAAAAGTAGAGATCTTCTATATGTTTTCCTGGAATTTTGTGGAATTTCTTCTGTGAATAGGGACACCTATTTCCTAGTTACTTCCCAGAGGTTAAGTGAAGGAGTCTGTGTACATTGTCATCACTTTGGTGGTAAGTTACATTCAATTCCTAATCAAAACTATTTCTTTGCTAGCTTTAATATAAGTACCTTGATATCATGCATTGTTTATGTTATGCTGTAATCTACTAGTAGTTCTTTCAGTTTTATACTGTGTAGTAAGCAATTTTAAGGTATTTTTATGTTTATTACATAATTTATATTTGTAAAGATATCTGATTTGCCATCATTAAAACTCAGGGGCCAAAGTATCTCCTTAAATTTAAACTGTTGCCAGCATCTGAGGCTGAGGTAGAATTTACCTGTATTTAAAGTCCTTTTAGTGAAAGTTTAAATACACAATGGAGTCCTTTCTGACCTTCAAACACAGCAGCAGATCTTCTTTAATAAACTTTGTCTGAAGCTTCCAGTCTCCCTGAGACAATGGAACTACCAAGGCAATACTGGCCTTGAAGGACTCTGCTCTCCAAGTGTTTTCCTTCTGCTGCCTGTGTTGTTTGGATATTTCTCACTTCTTCTCCCTTAGCCACCTGTGCAATGTTGCAGCTCCTTATGCTGCCATTTGTTGTGTCCATTAAATTCCCATGTCATGACTACCTTTTTTCTGCAGTTCTAATAAATTCATTATATGTGGCAGGAAATACCTAGTGTTTACAGTGAAGGGAGAAGAAGTGATTAGTGAATTATAAAACCCATTCACCTCATTCACTCATAACAGTGAAATCTGATTGTCTTTATGTGAGCTTTAAAATTGTTCTCATATTTTGAGATGATTAAAATAAAACCAAATTCATAATGAGTTGCAGTCGTATTTGTCATGTGAAAAGGGGATATTTATTGACCCTTATTGTGGGAACATTTACACAACCCCTATAATTTAATTTTTCTGTCAGCACCCCAGGAAAGTCAAGACCCTTATGCCTGACAGTATTTCAGCATCGTTAGGGGGACCTTCACTGAACAGTCCTGCTGGTTTTGACTGACTTAGGCAGGGGAATACACCAAAAGCACAAGGAAGACCCATCAGTGGGTCTTCCACTGTATTTGAGTATATTACTCACTGTCAGTGACTGCCAGCACCCGTGAAGGACTGACACTAAAAGTTTGAAGAATAACACTCTTTATTAATATAAAATTGTAACAGGTTAAGTTTTGAGGATTGTTGGTGGTAGTATCTGACTGCAAAAACATATTCAAAGCAATGAACAGACAAGCTCTAATTCCCAATAAAATATTCAGCATGAAGAGTGTCATTCTTACCAGTAGAAGTAAGACCGGTTCAGCCCATTGACTAATCCCAGAAGTTATTATGCAGTCTCCCCTGACTTTTCTTCCCTTCTTGAATTACTTTTATACTAATTCTTTATGTTTAGGTGAAGCTGGAGTGATTTAAGTCATGCATACCTTTGTAACAGATTGGTGTAAAATCATCTCACTTCACTTTTAAAGATAAAGTAAAAAAAAAAAAAAAAAAAGAAAGAGCCCATGGCCAGTGAGGAGTGGTGGTATCTTTGGGATGCAAGTGTGCATTGATATTGCAATTAGATTATAATCTCCTGTCTCCCTTGGCTGACAGGTGCTATGTGGTTGCTCAGCTGCAAAGTACCATCGAGTTCCCCTCCCTGCAAGGATTTCAACAGAGCCTGACTGAGGTGTCTCCACTCTGTTCAGCCTTCTGTTCCATCTCCCTTCGCAGGAGCTATGGCTGCAGACTGTGGCTGTGGGGAATCATTGTGGAATAAGTTTCCAGCACACCAACCACATTCCACCCAGAAGGTAGCAAATTTATTTTACATTGTAATTTCTGTATTGTTAAAACCTCTGTAAGGATGTGAATATAACTTTCAGTCTCCTTTAATTTTACCCCCAGCCATCTTTCCACACACATTATTGTGGCTTCATGTTATTTACGCTGTTGAACTCACTCCATCCTCTCTCATCCCCATAACTCTCTTCATTCCACAAAAGCACTGAGCTATATTTTGAAGTGTAACTGAACTAGTTATAAGTATGTTGCTGCTGTTACATTCTTTGCTAAATTTTGTCTACATAAAGAAGCTATATGCTATTACAGCAGATCAATGACAGAACAATAATTTTTTATTCTATTATTATTTAATATTTCCATGTGATGTGACGTTTTTCTTGTAATCTTGCAGACAAATGAGTTGCTATTCTTTTATCATTATTTATGTGACCTTTTTGAAAGCTGTGTGATACCACAGATTGATCATGAGAAACATCATTATAATTTATAGAAAAAATAAATACAAAATAAAATTATTATAAAATAAATTACTCTGAAACTTATTATTGGAGGTAATAAACCACTTAACTAACCGTTTTTTCAATACATGACTGACCAGTGGTGTGAAAATTTTTTGGATAGATCCTTACCACTGTGTTTGATTACTCTGCTAAGGTTTTTTACAAGTTTTAGTCCAAATAAGAATATATATTCGGGAAATCTTTGAGAGTGTTGTTAGGAAGAGATGCTTTATGGTTAATACGACAGTGAGACACTGAATTTTAAGTATGATATAAATTATTTGCAACATTTTCTCAACAAAGTTATTAATCAGAGGGAATAAAATGAAAGGAATTTGGCACTAAGTTACAAAATTCCTGGACTTCTATAATAGAGATATTCCAAATCTGTAATACAGAAAACTCACTGCTAAAACATGATGGAACAAAAGGCAAAGTTCATATATTACGTAGTGATCTGAGGGTTTACTCTCAGTTTGGTTTGTTTTCTTCACCCAAAAGGAAGTGAAGTCACTAGAGAAATACCAACTCCTGAAACCGACAATTGTGTATAGACTGGTTTCTGTTCTGTATTAACGATTTCAAAACCGAGTGAGTTGATAGCTAGGTTGCTGATCACCAAGCCTGTAGTTTTCTCTTTGTTATTTTTGAAAACAATAAATACTGATTAAAGAAATAAAATAGTCTAAGCATGCTTGGAAGCAGCAATTGCTGGAGTGGAATTAAAATCTGCTGATAAAGAAACAGAAGCAGGAGAACAGAAATAGCAGTTGATGTGAGTTTTTCTGTTTTAAGTAGCATGTGAATTTGGGTATAAATTCAGAGTGGCGGCTGGCTGATAGCAAGGTGTATCTACAGGTTCTGTTATTCAGTGACATTTTGGTCATAGAATGAATGTGAAGATTGCTCTTGTCTCAAGGTTTAGGCTTACATGTGCCACAGGAGTTTCTGAAAGCATTTACATTACTTCACATCATGTGTGAGATAATGGCCACATCAGATTAGAATATGCCATCAGGGTGACGCAGGTTAGTAGCAGCAGAATAGAGACAAAATCTTTCCATCAAGACATTTAGAAAAGGAAAAAGGAGACCAAACCCATTATGACTTGAAAGTTAGTACCTAGAAGATGGAAACATATGTCCAAAAAGACTGAATATTTTTCTGCTGCCATCACCAAAAATTGATGACTAGGAGCTAGTAAACACAGTAACCTGAACAGATGGTCCTGTTACACAAATTAAATTGGTGTTTGCTGTAGAAGCTAAACAACCTGTAGACATAACAAGCAACAGAGTATCATAAAGAATGAAAGTAATTCCTATACGTAACCTGAGTCACAGCTTTCAATCTGTTTTTTGGGGCTTGTTTTGTTGGCAGTTGTTTGCTTAATGTGGGGGTGAGGCTGGCTGGGACGTCTCTGTTATTTTTACTTTAAAATATTGTCATGCTTGATAGATCAGCCTCAAGAAGCTGCTTGCCCTCATGTATAAATCAATATAGAGCTTAAGAGAGGTGCAGCAAAGAATTTATGAGATCATGTAAAGCATTCTGCAGCCTCACCTCCTTTGAAATACAAGATTGATAAAATAATTAAGTAGCTTAAGTAATAAGGAAGATGACTACCAAAGTTAATTAAAACACTTTTATTTTCTTTTTAATTTACTTTTAAATTGTTGTTACCAGCTATTCTTGATTTTGGCTTACAACTATTTTCTATTAGTTCTTCTGCCGCTACTGTAGAAAGTATTGGCAGAAGACACATCCTATTTTATTTGTCTTCTCGATTTTTTAACAAAGTGTTCCTTTCTGGCATTAGAGTAGATTTCACTTGGTGAATGTCAGAGACAGAAATATTTCATGCCTCAAACATTGATAACAAGTTTTGCTCATCATAACCAAAACTGTATAACGAAGCTACAACCACAGAGGCTTCCCTGAAGACACCTGCCTGGGACTTTGGACTGTACGTCAAACTGCTGATTAGATAAAGGGAAGCCCATTGTTTAGTCATCCCAGATTGAGGAGAAGGTTTGCATCCACAAAAGGCCAAAACCACCAGCTGCAGCCAAGTTTGGGATGAGGTAGAGCACAGCTCACAGAAGCCAGGTTTACATGAACACTCTCCCACCCCAGCTGAGAGGGGGAGAGGAGGTTTCGGGTGTGGCGTAGCCTCTGGTCAGAGGCAATGAATGCCCATCCTCTGGCCCAGCTGTATCATCCCCTAACCCCACAGGCCTCATCCACGGGACTTTCACGTGAGAAGCAGCTGAGGGGGAGTCACAATCCATCAAAGACTCCCCAAAGTGCTAAGCTTTGCTCTACAGGACTGCATATGATGTAACAGATCCAGAGTCTGCTGTAAGAGACTGCCCCCCCTCCCCCAGGGGGACATGCCTGGACATTGCTACCTGGCTCGAGGGTGTATAAACCCATCTGATTCCAGGCTTTTTGGGGGTAGTTTCATCACCAAGAAGACCAGAGCTGGAGAGGATCAACGGACCATCATTGGGATCAATGGAGTGGTGATATTTTCTTTACTCTCTCTCTGGCCCCACCACCTATTTCTTATTTCTTTCTTTCCCTCTCTCTCTCTCTCTTTCATGTTTACCGTCAAATAAAACCTTTGCTATTGTCACTGGCATATGGTCTTGTTTGCATCTTAATTCGGGCAGGGGTATTTCTAAGGACCTTAATAACTAGATCCTAACATTTTACCAACTGGATCCTAATGGTGAAATAAACCAAACTTTTCCTGCACTGTCATTAAAGCTCTTTCTGTATATCAAATGGAGTGTCTTCAAGGCTGGCTAGGAAATCATTCTTCAGATTCCCCAGGGAACTTTTTATCTATTCTCTGTTATATTCCAAATACACAGAACAGTCTAATGCCAAAATTTGGAACAAAAAACCCTTGTAGCGTTATGTTGCTGGTGTCTCGCCATAATTTGAATTCTCCACATCTAGCTGTCCCAAATCCAACAGCTTCATTATGTACCTTAACAAAAAACAAAGTGAAACACATCAAGTTATGGCTTAATATAAGGTGAGCATTAGCTGTTTCTAATTTTGTTTGCTACAAAGGAAACTGAAAGAAACAGCCATAGCATGAATTAGGACGGAGTTGAACAGTAGGAACTAAAAATTGATAGAACAAATATATAGACAAGTTTGTTTCTAAAAAGCATTGTTGAAGATTTACAGTTTCTGCTTTGTGTTATGGGAAGAGTGTATGTTCAAGCTCTTTGAAAACCAGTCCAACTCACTCAGGAGTCTGAATTTAAACTTTTAACATCTAGAGCCATGGAAGACCTTGAGTTCTGGTTGCAGTGACTTCACTAGTTCCCAGAACTATATCTTTATATTAGAACCATGATAGTCCAAAAATGACCCTGACAAAGTTTTATAGACAGAAAATAGGCTGAATATTGAGAAATCAAGTCAAAGATGGAAACAAAACTGTGGAGTCTGTGTTAGTATGAAGTTTTGTAGGACTTGTTTCTCAGTCTTGTGAATCCCATTTGTTGCTTCTTAAAGGATCATTGACAAATTCATAACATTTCAATGTTAATTGATCTCAAAGAAAATTTGTTTGGGAAACCTTTCAATGAGTTTATATAAGTATTCTAGATATAATCAAACTGTCAGAAATCCTAGTCACTTGCACAAGATGCCTCAAAGTAAACTACTTGGAAACCCTGCAATGGGTATTTCAGATTTCACATTGACAGTATTAACATAACCAATGAAATAAATAATATTCAGGTGCAGAAGCATCTCAAAAAAACTACCATGACTCAAGAGCAGCTTTTGATATTTTAGTTCAGGGAAGAGACAGGAAAATTAACCCTCATTGTGCTATGTGCATTATAGAAAGAGACACCTTGAAATAATTTACTTTGCAGTGAGTTATTGCTTTCTCACAGCCTGAAAACATATGACTAAAAATATTTGAGACAGACCTAGTTCAGGTATTTCTGTGTTCAGATGAAAGTAATGGTTTGGATACCTGTAACAGAAAAACAGAGCAGTAAACAAGCTAGTGTCCTCAGGCAGAAGAGCAGTCTAAGGTAGGTTCATTTGCCTTAGAATATTTAAGTGTGCTGGTTCTGTTCTAGATTGTAGACTGGGAGGCACAGGAAGTTTTTCATGTGCATAATACTTGGTAAATGAATACTGATATTGTTGCAAATAAAAAATCTTCAACTCAAGCTGTTTAATAAGGATCAAAGCAGTTTATGGATTTGTTGATGTGTAATTAACTGAAAATCAGTGACCTATATCATCAAGTTCAATATTGACAATACAAGAGGTAAACTATGACATCAAACACTTAAAAACAAGAAGTTAAGATGGTAGCATTGCGGAATTCATGCCATTGTGAAACTATAGTTGAGCTGTTCTGGAACATATGACAGAGGTCTTGAATGTGTAATTGATACTGAAACAGAGACAATAAGGAATAAACCGGAGATAAAGTTTCTCCCAGTGAGAGAGGTTATGAGCCTGGGTTGCCCAAAAAATTTAATAGATATACAGTTGTCTAGGTTGGTGAAATCTAAAATTATGTAAGACAATTGCTATTGTACATAATTAAGCACCAAATGGTCCATATCTGTAGGTGCTTTCAGAACGTGCAAATCAAAAGCAGTACTGAGGTTCATTTCAAAGATTAGCTTTGACATTGTCAAGCTTATTTGAAAACACTCACACAGGTATCTTTATTTAGAAGTACTTAAAAGAACTTAGAAACAACATGAAGTCAGGATTCTTTCCAAACCAAAGGGATGTGTGTGGGGGTGGGAATTAGAATATTTTACCATCAACCTATCAACCTAAAGAAAATAGGGAAGGAAGATTTTCTGCTGCCTTTCTTGAAATAACAGCTAAGGCTAGTCATCTGTTGCTATAGATACTTATCACATAAAAGTAGGAAGCTTGGAGATACCTAACCATATAAAGGTGCTGTGTTGAAGCTGTGTTGGGTTATTAGACCACTCATGACAGTCAGAATTATAGGTGTCTGCCTCATTTAGTTTCAATGTTTCCTTTTTTTTGTTTTCCATATTCACTTAGAAAACTTCTCTAATCCATTTTTGAATTATATCCTTGAAAAGGATAGCAACAATTCTTACATTTCCAGTAAACAAGTTGTAAACAATTTTTGTGTGCCCTGCTGTCCTTTACCTTTGGATCTAAAAGGTGATTTTACCCAACCCAGGTGCCTTGGTGCACAGATACTGATATTTAAATGTCAATACTGATATTGAAATATCTACCTATTTTACTGTTCTGCAAGCTAATTAGCATTTCTGATGTTCCTCTCTGGCTAAGTTATTTTCAACCCACATTTCTGCAAATATTTCTTAGAAAAGATACCTACTTGAAAAAAAGATCATATCTGTGGGTTTAACTACTTGTTTTCTTTGCACTTAGTACTTGAGTTCTATTTATAATGTAAGGTGACTAAGGCAGAAGATTGTCAGCGAGGATTTCAACAACTTGTGTGTTCATCCTGAGGCAAAGAGATTGCCATTACAATAGTAGCTGCAATGTTATAGTGGTTATGCTAGAACTCTAATAATCAGGAGAAAGCACTTCCGTGGCTAGCAGGAAATTTCTAATCTCTTGCCAACCTGAAATAATGTAAGGATTAGAAAATTTCTTTCAAGTGTGGCAGAGCCAGATTTTGATCTGCAGTCAGTCAATTCTGTTTCTATTCCAAGAACCTATTTCAACCTATTACAACCTGTTTTCAAGTTAATAATGTCATCCGAGGTCCATCGGGATGGAAATGAGTTCATATATCAAGGCATTTAAATGGAAATTTCTAAATGCATATGACAGCATCCAACTGGATTTTGACTGAATTTGCTAGACACAGATATCTGGTGCAGTCTGAAATGTCGTAAGATATCCAAGAAATCCCCAGAAGGCTGGCAAATATGACAGTGATCCAAGCAGTAGTCTTGTTCATTTCTGGAATGCAAGTGGAAGCTTGGCAGATAATCTAGATATCTCAAATGAGGCTGTAAATCCATGTTAGATAAAAATCACATACAAATATTTACCTTAGAATAAGGTGAATAGCATTCTGTCATTCTCAGTGCTCATCAGCTCATCTGAACTCGAGACATATTTGCTCTATAATCCAAGCTTAAAAATATTTTTGTGTAAAGATATTATATTTAAACACCTACAATTAGATGTGGTTTTTAACATACCTGTCTTGATAGACAGGCAGTCTTTTCTGCCACATTTTGAAACTTCCTGTGTTCGTCCACACACAGAAAAGATGTTTGAAACATAGGTTACTTGTTAACAGTACCATAAGGACTCCATTCTAACTACCTAAATTTTTCTTCTCTTCCTCATTTGAAAATAAAATAGAAAAGAAAATGAAATAATTTTTCACGTTCATATTGACACACAAAATTTTGTTTGTCATAGAATTTCAGTTCTATAAATGGTACTTATTTTTCTTATATTTGCTTTGTTTAGTTCAGTAGCATTAAATAATAACCTCTCAACAAGAAGTAGTAACAGCTATGTTATTCAGACCCCATACTATCTAAAGTATAATGTATTGCTTGCTTATTTACAAATTTCTTAATGGAAAATATGCTAGATTGGTTTGTATGTTCAGTTCTATAATTTGATAAACTAATAGAAATGCAAGGTGTGGCATTGGAAACATTTTCAATAAACTACCTGGTTTTCTCTTTATCTTAGCAATAAGTCATGGATGGGAAATCTGATATTAAATTTTTATTTTATAAAAACAACCCAGATCATGTAATCTAGCATCCATTTTATGAAATGTTGTCGTTATCTTTTCATTATTTGTATTTGAAATAACAAGACATAATGCAAATTAACCAGTGGGAAAAAAAGTCTGTAGCATGTAATACATTTTAAAGAGTTCTCAAGAAGTTAATTCATTGTAAAGGGCAGCATATTCATACCCTGAATCAGAGTTCTTCTGTAGTTCCATATGCAGGTTATCTCGTAAAGAAATTGAAATTTCTCTGTTCAGGCACATTTTGTTTATTTTCCTGTAATTTCATTTTAATACCTTTTTTTTCTTTCCTCAGCACTGGTAAAAGATAAGATGTAGGCCGTTGCTAGTCAGAGACATAAATAAAAGTCAGGAGAGGCCAAAGATAACTTCCATGAGACTAACTTGATTTATTCCATACAGACATTTTTCCATATGCTTTATTCTGTGTTTGCTCTTTTCTTGTACTTGCTTTCCATATGGTTATCCCTCCTCCCAAAACCTGTTCCCCTCTTTCAGTACCATCTGAGGTTTTTGAAAAATGAATGAAAATGTGGGTCTACTGTTAAGATATTTGTAATTACAAAATTGTGAGGACTGGAACTGATGATGAAACTGCCTATTTCACTGCAAAAATAATAGTAAAAGAGATATTGAAGTTTATTCCCATTCAGGTTATACAACAGATTACAGTCTTCATTCAAAACATTCAAGTACATGGACAAGACCAACATGCAGATTCAAAAGTAAAATTAATTTATGGTAGCAAATGAACCACTGATTCATGGGGACAGATGCAAAACCTCCAAAACATCCAGAAATGCATACTGGCATTCATCATTAAAGTGTAGCTGTCTTCTATCAGATTGTAAAACTGCTACCATGCTTTTTGAATATTAAGCCCTTTACTTACTGCTTCACTGTCTGAAATTCCTGTTAGATTACTACTACAGCTTTCTTGAATTGCATTCTCTGATTCAACCTCTGATTCTGTCTCAGAGTGCAAATCTTCAGTATGGCATCCTTATATGTCATATCAACTATTTCAAGTATTTTACATCATCCCACATGCATCTACTATGTTTTTGTCTTATTTTGTGATCATAATGTTCATCCCATTTTTTTCTTTTTCTGCTTCTAGTTTTGTTTAACATATTCATTTATTCTTGGCTTTATTTTGTCATTATTATTTATTTTTTTCACCTCATGTTTGGAGTGTTTTAGGCCAATATCGTGTCATCAGACTTCTACTACACCTTATAAGATTACCATTTATTCCTATTGAGAGAAAATAAAAGTTTTTACTAATTATCACTTTATAGCAATTTCTTTTTCCCTGTCCATCTCTTTTACTGATTTCCTGTCCTTTTATACATTTCAAGTGCCGCTTTATTTTAACTGATAGTTCACCATTTCTTAGAATGGCAGTCATTGTTAAACCACTTCACTTACGGTCAAATAGAAACACAAGTTTTAGAAAACATGCTTTAAGAGATTAAAACCCCCCATATACTGAAACAAAAAAAATCAATTTTGAAGTCATTTAAGATGCCACTTTGTCTTTTAGCCTACTTGGTTCATCTCCTGAATATGAAAAGACAATTGATCAAATATCCCAATTCCTTTTTTTTCCTTTTCTCTAAGGCAATGCTATCTTTTGAAAATAATCCACTCTGGGAGCAACAAAAGCTGTCAGCTGGCAGTGATCCCAACAAGTTATTTCCACACCGGCAACAACTCTGACAGTAAGGACTTCTTTGTATTTACCAGTCACTGTGTGGCCAAAGTAACTTAAAGCTCTAAAAGACCTGGCAAAAAGAACAAAGGAAAAAAAGACTGACAAGTGATTAGAAAATAGCTAACTAAAAGCTAGTTGTGGCAATAATGTGCTAACCTGGGACTGGGAAAATAATCTGGGATGTTTTTGAGGCTTGAAGTAAATGGCATTCATTCTACCCACACAGTGTGTTTATATACCTATTATATTTGATTGAAATGAAAAGCTGCTTGGAGATGAAAATCCATCCCACATATTTCACATTGAATGAGTTGCCTTGAAAGAACAAGTCATGCTTATCTTTTCCATTTAGTACAAGGTAACTTAAACAAATGACTTAGATGATGTTCTAACCTCTCAATGACTAGAGTTTAGGTAAGATGAATTCTGTATTACTTCCATGATGTGAGCAACATTCTGGAGAACACTGAAGTATCCCAGGAAATTACTTTTTGCCGTGAATGTAAACAATTTTAAATCAAGAGCAGCAGACACAAAGATATGTTTAATTTGCTATAAAATCTAACAATTCCCTTTCCCTGTCTGGTTTAAATAATATTTTTCCTTAACATTTCTATTTTTAACAAATTATTTATTCATGCATTCATTATTTCAGTAATTGCATATTTTTATTTTTATTTTTTTAATGATGTAATGACTGGCCACACAGGAACAACATTAAAATACTGCACTGGATTCCAAGACAGATGGCATTAGAAATAGTTTGTTGAGCACTATTTCCAGAATTTCTTGTGGTGATGTGTGACCTCCACAATCTTAAGACAAATTAAAAACCAAGCCTAATTGAAATTAATTGTGATAACAAAATAAACAAACACACACACATATGTACATGCATGCACAAAGAAAAATCTCTTTCTCTTCTGGTTAGTAAGCCTGTGGTGAACAGAAGGTACTTTGACAATGCAGCTGGAAACTACAATACTACACTTTAAAAAAAAAAAAAGTAGCAACACTATAACCTGAAAATTATCTCTAAAAGCATACAAAAGCAGCAGCTGTGACAAGGGAAGAGACATTAAAACTAACAAGCAATACAGATTTAAAATATTTTGATTAATAATATATTATTAGATTGACCACAGCAATCACTTTCTTCTAGCAAGAAATAAACTAAAACAATGAAACAGGTGCACATACTACAGCTATTGCTTATAATATCAGAAAATATACCTTCTCTTTATCTGTGGTGTAAAAACAGAGGTCTTTCTTATACCAGCTGTGTTTATTCCTCTGAGTACAACAAATTCTGGTTCAGTCCTTTAATAAGTCATATCATGTATGTGGAGAAGAATCATTATCTGAGTGACTTATTAATTAATTAAACTGATTTTTTTACAGGTATGAAACATTCTTTTCCATATAGAATCAATCACATTGTTCATGTTCAATAATTGCAATATAGTTTTCCTGTTACAAAATTAATAATGCTACTCAGTTTCTGGCCTTCTTTAATTATTCAAACATTAACAATAAATTATGTTATGCATTAATTTTGAGGTAATATGAAGGAATAATTGACTGACATGGATATATTAGAATGCCATAAATATTTTAATTTTAAATAGAATTATGTTTCGAATGGCGTTCATCACTTGAAACAAGAGAATAATTCTGAAATTAGTTTAAATAAAATTGGATGATGCTAACTTTCATGTATAAAGTACACTTCTAAGTAATCTGCTTTGTTTTTGTTCCCTGTCTTCTTATCCACATCTGAAATATTAAGAATTCCACATGTGGTGAAATTTGAGCATATACAAAACTTAATCTATTGAGTCACACCAACAGGTATTAGAGTGGTTGAAGTTCCCCACCAGGACATGGCAGGTGAACCTCAGGCTACATCTCTCTGTGCAGAGAGGGCCTCATTCACTGTGTCTTCCCACTTTTGCAGCCTGTAGCAGGCCCCATGACACTGTCACTTGACCCTGCCCTCCCTTTTGTCCTGACCCATAAACTCTTGGTTGGCTCCTCATCTATCCACAGACAAAGCTTCATGCACTCCACCTGCTCATTGACATTGCTCCTTGTCTCCCCTGCCTGTCCTTCCTTGAGAGCCAATATTCTTCCATTCCAACTGTCCAGCCACAGGAGTCATCCTATTATGTTTCTGTGATGCCAATAAGATCATAGCCCTGCAGGCATGTGCATGTCTCCAACATCACTTATTTATTCCTATGTTATGCACGTGGATATAGAAGCATCTAATTTGGGCCCCAGTGAAGCTGATTTCCTGACCAAGGAGATGGAATTCCTTTGTGCTGCTCTTCGAGTGCTCTTCTGCTGACCTGCAATCCTTCCCCTTGCTCTGGGCTCGTGGTAGCACTGGGTCATTGACACATACATTCATTTTTCTGAGATGTTTTAGATGAACAAAAGCAAGAAAGGAACAATTCTAGCTTCCTCAGATGAAAAACTGACATTCTACGGCATTGAACTGAAAGAAGTCAAAGGAGGAAATTTTATTCAGCAGCAGAACATTTTGATGAAGACTATTATTTTAATTAATAGCAGTTAAATAATTTCAATATAAAAATATCTTTGATGATGAAATTAGCATACCTATATTTAGTCTAGAATTATATCTCTTTTCTTCTGTATGCCATAATATTATCAGACGCTGCTTCTGGGTCCATCAGCTCATTCTTTAGGGAATTGAATTTGCTTAGCTATGTGTGAGGTACAAAAAAGAACTATGAGAGAAAGCTAAAAACAGAGAACAAAGAAGACAGGAAAAAAGAGTTTCCTTTTGTACTGTATTCACTTCTCAGGATCTTCTTTATTAGAATCTGAAGAATGATGTGTAAGCATAAACACTACCAATCCCGTCTTGTCTTCTTTATTAGTTCTGTTTTTGGAGACTTTCTCTGTTACAGTGGACTGTGGTAGGATTTTAGTCACTTAAATTAAATAGAATTTGTTTTCTGTGATTTATGTTATTTTACCCAAAATGTTCTAAGTGCAAGAAAAACAATTTTAGGTGGCAAAGTTGTTTTGTCATATTCTAGCTAAGGAGAAAAACATCAGGTTTATGACAGTCCTTAATACAAAGTTAATAAAAATTTCCCCTGAAAATGCATTCTCAATGATATAGTGAGTTGCATTCACTAGTTAAATAAATGGTTTAAAAGTTCAGGGTAGATACTTGCATGCAACTTCAAGGCCTTTTCTGTGTTTAAAATGGTAGAGAATAATAGGTTTTATTGTACTGTCAGAGGAGCAAAATATGTTTTAAGAAGTAGGACTCTAATCTAGATAACTTTGTACATTTTTTAGTAATGCAGTAGTTGTATTTCAATCATACAGATGGAAAAAAGATCCTTCAGGATCTTATTTTGTCAAAAGACATCTTTTACTACCATAAATAGATTATTGCCTCTTAATTTATAAATGTGCTTTTCTGCAACATGAAAAAATTTGGAAAAACCTTGCTGAACAGAAGTGAACAAAAGAAACATTTTCTTCTTTGGATAAAAGATTTTCTCTCTGTGTGAGACTGGAGACAAAATTGAAATTTGAAAAATTCATCAGCTTCTGAGATATTTTCTCCTTAGCAGAGGACAAGTCAGCCTCTTTGTTTACTGGCATACTCATCCATAACCCTTATAGTTTGTATTAAATTATCTTATTTATATTGATCTAAAATTTTCATCTCTAGTAGAGATGAAAAACCCAGAACAAAACTACAGCTACTCTCTAAATGAAAGGAGGTACATTGTGGGGAATATTGTCACGTGCTATTAAGAAAGAATATCTTTTTTAAGGTTGGGGTCTCCAGTTAATTTTCTGCCTTTGGGTTTAGTCTTAGTTTTGCCTTTGTTCCTCTTATCTGACTGTGAGATATTGCCCCTCCATCAGTTGGCCAAAAAAAACCCCCACTAAAACCCAAACAAACAAAATAAAACAAAAACAAAACAAAAAACAAAAACCCAAACAAAGAAAAAAACAAAACCAAAAACAGCACCCAAAAAAACCCACAAAAAACCCAAAAATTAAAACAAAAAAACCCCAAATTGTCCTAAACAACCACAGTTTCCTGGTCTAGTTTGGTATGTGCCTGTATAAACAATTTCTGCCTGACTAGTGGAAGATGCTTTAGACGAGTCAAGAACAAGCAGCCAGACACTACTAAAGGATTCGATCCCCAGAAGCAGCGTTGCCATCAAAGAATTTTAAGTGGAGTCGTGTCATCAATATAGACATTGCTGTATTCCCATTTATCTGCTTTTCCTTCTACTATCATGTTATTCCACTTTCTAATTTTGCCACAAACCCCAAGAATAATTAACAACTTAATACTACTCTTTGTTAATACAATTTTTGTTCTAAACCTAATGCACTTTTTGTTTAATTGGTTGAATTTACAGTATGATTTAAACTTGAAACACTTCTAATCTGTAATCAGCTTGAATTGCTGCTTCTGTTTCAGATCTTGAGAGGAGCTTTTGTGTTGGCAGCTGGTCTATTTTTCCCCACCTAGATCCATCTAATAAAATTGCAATTTATTTCCATTTATGAAAGAAAATGTCTCTTTCCAGAATTTCTCTGCTAAGAGGCAGCTGAGAAGCTTCTAAAGTATTTCTTGTTTAGCAATTTGATCAATTCAAGAGAAACAAAAAAATCTAGATAACTTTTAGATATTAATAACAGTTAAGTATCAAGGAAGCAAAAAATGTTCAAGCTGTCATATCCTGTGCAGCTTCAATCAAAAAAAAAGTTGATCAAAAAGTTGGGACTGATTTCAGTAAGCTAATTGACATTTCAAACATATTTTGTATGTGTACTTATATATACACATTGTAAAATATGTGTATCTATAATGATTTTAACTGTATTATTTTATGCACATAATCTTTCCAAGGATATCTTTTCCTCTTTAAAGTAAAAAACAATCACTTTCTTGTATGGCAAGTCCATCCTGCAAGGCTTCTGTTGTTAAAAATTTTATTTTTCTCACGATGACTGAAAAATTAAATTACAATGGCTGATATTTTTAGACATTGTAATCTATCTGTTTCTAAATATACTGTTTAATGAAATTTATTTTCTCAACTTGATATCAGGTCTTGAGCCTGCCACACTAGTGATTTTTGCCCTTCTAGATTTCATGAATGTGTGTATGTGTGTGTGCGTATGTGATTTCAACTCTCGCCTAAAGATTAGAACTGCTTTCAATTTTATAATTATGATTTATTTAAAATCATATTACTGTTAAGTTTGGAGAGACCCCTTAAAGATCATCTGGTTGCAATTCCCTTGCCATGAACAGGGATACATTTCATTAAACCACATTGTTCAGAGCTCCATCCAGCCTGGCCTTGAAGACTTCCAGGGATGAGGCATCCACAATTTCTCTGGGCAGCCTGTTCCAGTACCTCACCATCATCACAGTAAAGAATTTATTCTTAATATCTAATCTAAACCTACTTTCAGTCTGAAGCTATTCCCCTTGTCCTGTCACTACTTGTCTTTGTAAATAGTGACTATTCATCCTTCTTGCAGGCTTCCTTCAGGTACTGGAAAGCTGCAATCAGGTCACCCCTGAGACATCTCTTTTCCAGGCTGAACAATCCCAATTCTCTGAGCCTTTCCTCACTGGAGATGTGTTCTATCACTGACTCCTACAACAGATGAGTTAAAGATCTGCTCTAAAGTTACAAATGCATCTTCTATGTTCTTCTACATTGTCATTCATTAAGAGCGAGAAGTGGTCAGACAGAAAAGTCTTGAAAAGATCTTCATGGAGTCCATGGAAAATCAGTGTCGTGCCGTGAATCATTGTGCTCCACAACTTTGGCAAGCCTACTCCAAATCAAACAGATTGATGTTCAATAACTTAATTTGTCCTTAATTCTATTTTAATTCTGTACTTTCTGGATTAATGTCTATTGCCTTCCTTTCTCTCTTTTGTGCTATTGGAACATTTGAATGGGAGGAAAGTACATCTGAAATACCTGAACAATCAGTTACTGTCATTCTAGCAAAGTGATTTTAAAAAGTCCTATGTAAAACTGCCTCAGGAACTTTGTTTATTAAATAATAACTGGCAGATAAATGCACAGTACAGTTCTCAGACTCATTCAAGTTTTAAGTCTATTTGATAGAACAGATATGGACAAAAAGTGATAAATGCATGTATTCTAATTTATTTAAAGAAATATTGTTTTAGATATAAATACTCCATCCAATTTCTGGATTTACTACCTACACAAAACATTCTCAAGCAGACTGATCTAATCTCAACAAAGAACATCATTTATCAGAGTAATACAAGGCAATAAATAAGAAGTCCTTAGAGTAACATATTTTTATTATTATTTATTTTTATTATGTTTTCTATGCAAAAAACACTTTCAAAATTAAACTGAACACTGAGAACTGATCTAATTAAGTACAATTCACCTGAAATTAGCTAATTATTTCCATGTATTGTCGCCCTGAATTTTTTGGAGTTGTCCAGTTTATAAGTCACATTATGTGACCACTTTTCAGAATGGTTCTAGATAATGCCACACATTTGACATGTGAGCATGGAACATTTCCTTGAGCTAAAAGTTTTCTTTACAGTCTTGTAACAACCTTTTTTTTTTTTTTCCCAGGGATTCCTAACTATGTATATAAATACTTGGGCATATTCATTTATCTTTAAAACATGTGCTTATTGTAGCATCAGTGTATATAATACATTTTAGACTCCTAAAAATTATTGTTCCTAAAGTTACATATAGACTGTCTCATGTTTAATTAATGATAAGGATAGATGAAACAGCACTCTGGGAACACTGTTTCACAATCAATAGTGTGTTAAAGTACTGAAAAGTAATTTTCTAAATGAAGAGTTATTAAAAAGTCTTTTCAGGTTTCTATCCATCAAAATATAAAATATTTACATTTTCCTTATGTGTACACTAGGTCTATGAAATAACATTCATAAGTTAAGTGTCTGTCATTCCCAAAATGATTAAAAGAAAAACATTTAACAACTCTGGAAAAGAATGTAACATTGTCAATTTTAAATCAGGGAATTCAGACATTTTAGTGCTGTACTCTCACTCATTGTAGAAAGGTCATCCCAGATGGTGCAGATGACGCACATGGCAAATGGGAAGGGAGGCAGAAAGCAGGTTTGAAGATAAGAGAAATAGCACCTCATCAGTAAGTCTGAGTGGATTAAAAATACCTTAAAAATTTTTATGCAATTAAGTGATACCAAACAGAGCAATCCCCTGCTTTCTTCTTTGGGCTACTGGAGATGTGTTAATTCAAATGTGGCTTTACACAAGGGCTAGAAAGAAGAGAAATGCAGGAACATTACTAGAAGTTGGCAATGTGTGGAGATTTTGGCTGGATAGGACATCACAAGGTAATGGCCAGGGTGAAAATGCAACAGCTGTGTTTTACTTTGAATGGAGGGGAACCCAAAATGTAAATATATAAATATTACTGCTTTTCTGTTAAAGTCTAATGTGAGTTATACAGGTGCCCTAGAGCCTTGTAACCATCTGGATACTATGCTAGCTTGACAGGCTTGGGCAGAAACAATAGTCCTGCCAAGAAAAATAACTGAAAGCAATCTGTGTTTCACCAGCCTGAAAAAATAGCATAGCTTATTTTTCAAGTGCAGTCCTCAGTTCATTATAACGTTCTGTTGCTTAACAATATTATCTGATTCCATGTAAAGCAACCAATTAAAGAAGCTAGTTAGGAACCCCGTGTACATCAGCTGCAGGCTGTAATTTGTCCTAGAAATCAGATAGAAATTGATGTAAACTGATATGAGCACAACTGCATCTCTTCCACTGGTTATTCTTTTTAGACCCCCCCCACCCCGGTCTCATGAGATCAGGTGTGGCATTATCAAAAATTTTAATGCACTTCTTCTAAACCATTTTTATTTTCAGGAATAAAGTACATGCCTTGAGGCTGTCAGCTTAATTCTTGTCTGGTACAAACTACCATAGCCACACCAATTTAGAGTTTGCTCTTTATAGATGATTATTTTTCTCTTAAGACTCTTCTGTCATTTCATTTCTGCTACAGTGAAGTTCAAGTACCTCTTTTTGAAGGACATGTCCTTCTCCACAAGCAACAAGCTCAAAAATTTTGGACAATATAATTAGTTATATTAATATTAATTACATTTAAACAATGCTGGCTTCATCTTGATCCTTATGAATATTCAGGAAAATTAGGTCCTTGACTAAAAATATTTTTTAAATATAAATCTTACAGATATTTTAGAAAAACATATCTTTTGTTACAGAGTGGAGAGAGGCATCCCATTGAAAAGACAATGAGCAGACATCTTTTAGAATTATAGGTAATTTTACAATTTATGGTGGAATTTATTTTTTCCTGGGGACTATTTAAATAAGAAATCTGAAACTTGGAAATTTTGTAGCAAATATGTTTTGGGGTCACCTAAGACTATTTCTAACATTTCCCTACAAGCTTTTGCCATGCTTTAATAGAAGTTTGGGTCTAAAGATGAGAAAATATCTCTGTATTATATAATAAAGTTCCTACCGTCCTGCTAAATTAAGTCAATATAAATTATTCCAGTTCATTCTGTAGATCAAGCCCAAGGCTCTGTTTAGTCATGTTTCTAAAAATTAGATGCAGTTTTTAACAGTGTCATTCTTTTTATCTTGTCAAAGTTCTTTTTTTTACATCCACTACATTGTACTATATATTTTGCTTCCAAATGTTAGTGCTCCATTACTTTTCCCTTTTGCACACAGTTCATTTCGAAAGAAAAGCAGAGCAGCTAGAGAAAATGAAACAAACGTGTTTTGAGAGCTGGAGGAGCTCAGATGTACAGGAGAGAGAAATAGAAGTTTTAGAGTCCATATAATGATAGTTAATATGTAGTGAAAACCATGACCACAGAGTGTAGACCTGCTCTAAACCTTCCTTTTCAAAGGTGAATAATGTCATTATCTTTTCATATCTGAAAGAGCAAAGGGAAAACTGTGCTGGTTTCACTGCTGGGTGGATGCAGTACATCTCCCAGTTCTCTCTCTTACAGTTCATGTTCTGGTCATGGTTAAAGGGAGTCTATTCATCTTTCCAGTAGGCATTTTTCTATATTATCGCTCTATCTCTAATTTGACATCACTTTTCAGGACTAGCTACTGCATTATCTTTCCTCCATCCTATTGGCAGTCTCTCATGCTGTGTTCCTGTAGAAATCTATTATTTGTTCTCTTAAGTTTTATTTTTCCCCCCTTTTCTAATTACAATGGGTCTATTTTTTTTTCTGTACTTTGGTTATATTATATTTAATTTCTGTGACAATGTTTTTTATTATTTCCTGTTTTATAACAGCATGCAGTCAGCAAGACTCCAGTTGCATTTTGGAGCTTTCTAAGCATAAGGCGGCCCTGGATGATGAATATTGTACTAGGAGACTATTTTTCTCAGATTTCTGCTCATTCTCATCTTCTAACTTTAATATCCACATATTTTAAAAATTGTTTGATGCAAGTCACATTTGTTCAGGTTGCATAACTTCTTTATTATAAGAACCAAATCAGATGTTTTTGTACATATTAGAATTTTTACAACACTGTAGACTCGTAAAGTCTATAAATAAATGACTTGAATGTCCCTTCTCATTAGCAACAAAGAAAATTCAGATTTGCTGCAAGTGCTGCAACATGTCTGCAACAGCAGAGCTGATGCAAATGTTTTGATTTGCAGATGAAACTAATTTGCTGAAAACACAATTAAATTACATTAGACAGTTGATCCAAGTCATAACTAGAGATTTGAAGTTACAATCAACTCTGAGCTGTGTATAATTGAAATACTGAATAAATGAATGCAGATAAAGAGAATATTACTAAGTAGAAACAGCACTCAAAAAAGCAAGAGTTTTAAAGACACGTAGAAAGAGTGGTGCATTATCATTCTTTATATTATCTGTCTGCTAATCTCCTTACCTTGATTTTAAAAAAATTTAAATCTGCTTTAAAAATTGATGTTTGAAAGGGATAAGCAGATTTCCAGAGGGTTTACTGCTCATATCTCTACTGACAATATTTCTACTGGTGTTGCAGTAATATTTGCTGGTTTCATCAAAAACCACATCTGAACTAGACATTATGTGAATATACAGGGTGACACTTTCTCTTAAAGATTTTAGAGATCTTTTATAAAAAGCTACTAACTTTCTCAAGCTTAGCAGCCTGAGATTCTTATCTTATACTCATTCAGAGCAAATGTCCTATATTATCTGTTCAGTAGCATCTGTTGGAACAGCCTGTTTTTCTTCATCAGCTCTAAAGGAAAGTTAAACTGCCAAGTGAGAGTCTGAACTAAGATGTTATTACCTATCTCATTTGATGAGGTGTTTCTATTGTGAGCAGGACTGAAATGTGATCAAGAATCTTGTACAGCCATGAGAGTGTTTATATTATAGATCATACAAATGTATTAAAAGGTATCTGTGCACATTACCCCACAGAAATTCCACACAAAATCAAACTCTGTGACCTAGAATAAATCAATCTTTCAGTCACTCAGCTCCATAGTGTATCCTCCATGACCCTAATGTAATTTCATACCAAATCTAAATATAACGCCATCATTCATATTTAGATACAGTAATATTTGGAATAAGATAAGGTCTGTAATGGGAAAACAATATATTTTATTGGATCAATTTACATGGGAAATATTGACAGAATTTCAGATATGCTACATATTTTTATTCTAAGTTTTAGCATTACTTCATGGTCTGAAAACAATCAGACTTCAATCAAACCAATTTCCAGAGCTGATTATGCCTCAGAAAGACTGGGCTGTGTAAAGGCTACCCTTCATTTAATCTACTGAGTCATTAGCTGAAGTGCCATAGATCATTTAATTGCTGTGAGAAAGAAGCAGCATGTGGCAGGAGAAAAGAAGCACTAAAACAAAACAAAACAAAACAAACTCAGAAAACCCCTATTCATCAATCCAGCAATTATTCAGATCGAACTGCCAAGGAGTGACTGAAAATGACCACTCAGAAAGATAAACTTAGATCAATGCTATGTTAGTTGTCTAAACAAATGCAGGAAACCATTCAATGCTTTTAATGACTTAAACTTTTACCTGAAATTAGACAGTGGATGGTGGGAAAGGCAAATGACAGAAGTAGTGCATTTCCTATGGGAAACTCTATTGAATGCAGGAACTTCTAGATTCTGCAATGTGGGGGCTTGACTTTTTGTTTATTAAGGTCATGTACCTCAAAGTTTTTATGAAATTCCTCTCTGAAAAGGATTTGATGCGTTGCCTCTGTATGTGTGTGTAAAGATGGATGCCTCAGTTTGGTGCTTTTCAGTGAAATAAAATTTTCAGATCGAGGAAAATACTACCTACAAATTTTATTTTTATAACCTCATCTGCATTTTTTACTTTTTTTCTCTCTTTTATATCTAATACACTTTTTATAAACAAGGTGTAGTGTTCTTCCATGTCTAGGGACATTATTTTATTGAAATTAACTTTCAGGCTATTTGTACTGCAGAAATGGATCTTCATGTTTCTCATGGACAGGTTTCCTACTTTCTGTAGATTTGGAAGGGAAAACCCTAAACTAGTAATGAAAAATCTACTTCTAGATCAGTATTTTTCAGCTCTTGCATCGAAAACACAACAGCAATGGATCAGGAAAGTTAATTTCATTTCAAAAATACTTTGCTAGCTAATACAAAATTAAGCAAAGAAAACCCCAACCTTTACATTTTCATTGCATTTTATTCTTCTTGTTCAACTAGTCTTTGCCAGCTCCTGAAATACAAGAAAAAAATAATTAAGGTTATTCACGATATAGTCTTGCTTTCACAGTAAATGCAATTTGGTTGTTGTTTTCTTCAACTAATATATCACCACCTTAGAAAGGCTGAGAGTCATTCACCGAGAAAGCCATCGGTGACTCTACTCAGTTGATTTGTGACTGTCTTTTACATGAAATAACTTTGTACAACAACTGTGTAATTCTGTAACAAATTACTCAATTTTAGCAGGCAAACACATAAATTGCTTGAATGCCTTTAAATAAAGAAGCTAGTTCAAGTTTGGCTACGGAGGTTTAGATGAATAATTCTCTTATCCCTCTTTTATATCTTTAAGGAAAACTGATATCTGGGAAATAATGCCAGGTTTCAAAATATAAGCTTACTTTAAGATTTTTTGCATCACCTTACCATAAGTCGATATGACTTCTCTGTAACTTTGTTTGCTTAGAATTCTCCAGGACTTGTTGGGAGCAAACCTCTAGGAAAGAGAGGGTGAGAGATCCTTTCCTCCATCAATCACCAATAAAATTGTGTTTTTCTTTTAAATTCCAAAATGGAATATTTAAAATTGATCTTTTTAAAAGCATATAAAGTACAAATAAGATTTATTTTTAGCAAGGAACACTTCTTATTTCTTTGCTTGCCTTCCCTTCCTTTCCTTTTTCCTCAGATTCTTTGTTGTAGACCAAGGAGAATAAAAAAACGTGCTGAATTTCTTCTTCTGCAGTTCTCCAAGGATAAAAAGGTCTACTTGAACTTGAACCCTAGGCTCTAGCTGTGGCTTCTGTTATTCTGGAATCCATGGTTTAGAGTGGTTCATACTATTCTTGGAGATTTTTTGTCCTTCTAAAATTTCTCTTTGAATTGTGAATAAACCTAAGAAAAAGCAAAACAAAGCAATGTTTCTTTTATGAATGAAGCTCAAATATACAGAAAAACAGTCTTATGGGGGAAAAAGTAGTGCTGTTATGCTGATTGACTCTTGCAGTAATGATATGCACGCAGAAGCTAAAAATAAAGGAAGAAACCTACAAAACAAAACAGCTAAGTTTAATCAGTGTTACAACTTTATGCTTATATACGTGTACAATGCTTTTATGGTCACAAAAACTTGGAGTTTATTGATAATGCTAGTAATATTTTTTATTACAGAAATGTTTTTCTATAATTGATAGCAATTTCTAACACATTGTAATGAATTTGTTTTCTTGGGAATATTCTTGTAGAGTTCCTGTTTTAAAATTCATTTATGGAAGGATTAAATTTAGTAAGTAATTTCCATAAGTGTGTTTCCATAAGTGTTAGTTTAAAAAAGTGCAAAGTAGACTCAATAAAGTGATGGATTTACTTAGGAATTTTCTTCTTTGGGCAAAATACAATTTTGAACAATGTTGATGTCAAAGTAGTCCCTGCTCTATTAAAGGACAATGTAATAATGAGGAACTAGATAAAGATCTTGGATAGGAGTAGGCATTTAATTTATTGACTTAAAATGCAGTCTTAGCTTCCAACTTTTCCTTCTGTTTTTCCCATTGATTATTTGTGCAGCAATACCCTCCAAAAGACCCTAGAGGGAAATCTTTCCTAGCTGGGAAAGCAATAGTGAATACAAGATCTTGTGACTGTAAGAAAATGGCCTGGTTGATCTGGATTAAGTCAACAACAACCATTTTCAAATTCAGTTCAGATTTTCAAATTTCTCCAAGCCCAGGAAAAAGAAACAGCACTGTCCAACTAAAATTTCTCCTACCTTAGCAGAGAAAACATTTGACTTCCTTTCAAAGCAGACACTATCATCACAGTGATTTTAAAGACATGAACTGCAGAATGTACAATCATTGATAGAAGGCAAGCTTGAAAATGAGCATCCACCAGCACACAAAAGTCACTTTGTTTTATGAGTAGTGTTTTATAGAAAGAAAGCTTTTTAAGTCTTAAAAGGAATAAATCATTATAATTGAGGAGAATTTTAATAAGCAAAGCATGAGGTTTGTTCCTCGTTTCCTGAAAATTCCCTATTTCTTTAAAAATTAAGAAAAGATTCAAAATCGCTTACCAAAGAGATTTCTAGTTACCAGACAGATATTATGTGCAACAGTTAAAAAAAAAGTTTAAATGTGGGGGGGGGTTGGTTGGTTGGTTGGTTTAGGTAACAAAAGTTGTTTTTATTTGAGGGTTGTTGCATTTTTCCCCCCTATTATTTTTATGATAGCAAGAAGATCGGATTCTTCGCTGCCATGATTTTTGTTATATCATGAAAGGCAAAAAATCAGCATACACAAATGGCAACACAGTCTTCCCCTTTTACAGTTACTAGCTCTTGGGGAAATAAATAGTGTAAGTTGGCTTTCCTCAGCTTCATTGCTGTGAATGACTTCACTACTTCCCTTAGAGGTAATCTTTTTCCCTAACAGCTGTTTTAAAGCATTAAATGATTTTTTGATTCTGAATATTGTGCTATTGATAGTTTGTGTAGTCTGATGGTTGAAATGGAGATTAAAAATAAAGTTGGTTGGACAGGTAACAAGCTCATTAATATCCTATAACATCCAATTCCAGAAAAATTGAGGTATACTGCTCAACAAGGGTTAGCTTTTTTTTTGCTTTTGATCTACAGAAAAGCAAACAAAATAAAAAAAATCGATGACTAAAAAATGCCTGGGCTCAGATCTCACAAACTAAACAGTCCTGGTTAAGTATTAAAGAAAAAAAATAAAATCACCTCTTCAAATTGTTAGGTTGCCATGCTTTTGTAAAACATTTTACTAAACAATACATTAGAAATTTGTTAAAGTGATTGGGGAAAACGTAATAAAAACAAATCAAGTAATAATTTTTTTAAAATAAAATATATTTGCTCTTCCCATCTATCTACCAGAAGCAAGCATGGTCTGGCCTTTGAAAATCCTAATGTTGCCACTGTATATATATATGTATATAGATATATATATTTTTTTTTAACCAAATGAGGAGGTATTTCTTTAAAATTAACATATTAGAAACCACATATATTTCAACTGAGTTGAATCTAAGAAAAAGCCAAAATGTAAGAATTCAGTGACTCGGAAAACATTGCCTTTGTTTTAAAAAAGACAGAACCTGATGTGCTTAACGTGGCATGACTTTTTTTCTTCAGGGTTCAAGTATCTTTTTGGATTAACATCTTATCTCTGTAATGTGTTTTTTGAGTATCCCAGTTCTTATCACAATGAATTAGATGGGCAGCATCTTGGCTAGTAAGTGATTTTTTTTTTTAATTCCCTGCCCTTCTATGCCTCTGGAGCCATAAGATAATGCTTAGGAAAAGAGCAAGATGCATGAAACCCCTCAAAAAATTTGATGAAAAATAAATATAACAAAAATCCTTTCCAAACAGTTTCCTCTGATTTAGTTATTTTATTTCTACAGGAGTTTTCTTCACCATCTTTCAAGGGAATGAATTGATTTCAATGGCTGTCATTTTGTCTGCTCCTATTTCTTATAAGCAAATTTCTTCCAGAGTGCCCAGGAATTTAAATATAGCCAATGTTACCTTAGGATGCTATCAGTACATTTTTGTAAGCTAACTTGAGATAACTTGAAGATGAGTGATTCAGGTCTTTGTTTCTTATGAATATAAATATTGTCCTTACAACATTGCTCTAAGTATGGCAATCTCTCTTCCTACAATGCAAAATAATGAAATTTGGGCTTATAATTACTTAACTCCAAAATATAACCAGTTATTTTTTTCATAAGGCTGTTTTTCTTGTTTTAAGTTTTTAAATATAGTATTTATAAAAATGCATCGCCTGTTTACATTACAGACAAGGTCAGTAAGACTGTTGAAGTAGAGCACAGATTTAAAAAATTTGAAAACTTTGGTAAAATAATCTGGTGTCCTAGTTCTGGCCAGGACAGGATTAATTTTTGCAGTAGCCAGGAGCGGACATGGCTAGGAAACGGAGGTTATTCTGTGCCACCTCATGCAGAGGGGAGAAGAAGGGAATCTCTACTGGGGAGAAGGGGTTCCTTCTGGTGGAGTAAACCTAAACAGGGCAGGTATATTGCCTGTTGTCAGGGGGTTTCCTGTGTGAATTATGCGTCTCTTGTACCCTCGTTCCCAGTAAATTGTTCATATCTCAACCTGTGATCTTTGCCTTTTGTCCCTCCAACTCTCTGCCAGTTTTGTCCCTCCTGCAGCAAGAAGAAGGGAGAGACAGAAATGGGGGAATGCCCAAGCCATGCATGGCTTGGAGACTCAGTGAGAACACTAAACTGGGGGATACCATTGCTAAGCCACAACATCTGGATCCAGGTATGTAGACAATGTGAAAAAGAAACAAAGACGCACATACAAAATTATGTCGGGCTTAAATATTTTAGAAGTTATTGTTCAGTAATTAGAATGAAACCAAGTTCCAGAAGTCATATAGCAGAAAATTAATTAATGTTTAATTTTCAGTAATCACTGATTTTGCTCTCAGTGAGTCTCTGAACAGACTTCCAAAGCAGGATTCATCTCACCTAAGCTAAGGTACTGCAGGGAAAAGGGCAGTGTCTCAGCTCATCACCTTGAAAATCTTTTGTAATCAATACGGAAAAAAAACTCAAATCAGAAAAACCTTTTAGATTTGGTTCACCTCACTTGTGGGAGATGCTTTAGAATGAGATCAACCATATTCTAATGAAGATTGATTTTTTCCCCACTATAAAGGAGAATTAAGATTATGATCTTATATTAGCTGTATGTAGCACAAATACTTTTGTTCATATGAATCATGTTATATCATGTTACAGTCACTGTAACATTATTTTGCTCACAGTTTTGTCTGACTCTCTAACGTATTAAAAGCATTTTAAAAAATATCTATTCCTAATTTTATTCTTTTCCTTTTGAATTTATTATACTTACAAGAATGTTAGTAGATATATTTGGTAGAAGAAAAATGCAAAAGACAATTCCATGCTTAGGACACAGGCATCCCACTAATTTTGTGAAGGCAAGGAAAATGATCCCACATGGATACGGTAGTGCATAGCTATCTATCACGTGGAATTTATATTTTCCTGCCAGGCATCTGTTGATAGCTGCAGGGAAGTGACGAGGCCAAATAAAGATGACACTTGAGCATGAGCCAGAACACTCCCATTGTACATTTAATATCTCACTATTGTCACTCTTGCTACCTGCTGCACATTTAACCTCTCTGGCCCTAATTTCTTTCCTTGTTTTTGTTTTGTTTTTTTTCCACAGTTCTTCACAGTTCACAGCAGAAAAGAGGTCTGCTTCAGGGTTAGGTCTTTATGCACTACAGAAATAATAATTGTATGTAATACATTGCATTAAAAACTTTTTGATAGAATAGTTTATGGGATTGCCCTCTAAAATGAGTCTTCTAGCAGCTGCAACAATAGAGATGGAAGTCCTAGGTGCAGAAAATGTATTGTGCTAAATGAGCCAGTGGTCAAATCAAAAGGAGCTCTAGATCTATTAAAGGGAAGATCTGTTAATGACAAGTCCCTGGTGTAAATGAGGCCACTTCACAGCCTTTCACAGCATAAAGTAGAAATCAATTTCATTTTAGGAATAATAAAATACAAAGGAACCTTGTTCTGTCATTACTGGACTCAGAGATTGAGATTACATTTTCTTTTAAGGTGAACTCTCACAGCAGCTCTACATAAAATGAAGTGGTGGAAATATTTGTACTATTTATAATGTTTTAAAATTGTTGCCATTTACATCCAACTCATTGTTAAGAGCATATGCAAAACAAAGGTATTTCTGAACTGGAGCAGCTGAGAACAGGGAGTTCAGTTCAATTTCTCCTTTCCTTTTTGTATTCATGACTTTAAATATTTCAGAGCTGTTCTTGCTGGTTCTCATTCTGCTGAATCAGCTCTTACAGAAGCATCATTGTTCTTGGAGACTGACATAGGTTACAGACTGCTTAAGAAATGTGAATTAGGTGCACTGGTGCATAGAAATGAGCAGAAGAACTTGAAAGCTTTTTTTTATTATTTTGTCCAATCAACTCTGCCTGTCTCTGTAGTGCCTATATCCAGATTAACCTCAAGCTTCAAAGAGTTTCAACAAAGCTTCAAAGCAGGCAATTTATGCATCATTATTACCCTATTTGGAAAGTAAACCTCTTATTTCAGGGTGCAAACATTCTTTAAAGAGGGATTGAAATCCAAAACAAAATTCCAAAAATTTGCATTAAATGGTGAAAAACCTGATACCTCTATCCTAGTAATTTTTTTTGTTTTGTTTTTATGGCATTGACACAATGTGCTTTGCATTTTTTTTCAGGGTCATTTTGCCATATCACATAAAGTACAGTGAGGTGCATATTCCACATAGGCCTGCAGATCAGTTCAAGAGGTCACTATACAGTTTCGAGTGTTCATTTCCATACAGAAAAAGTGAGACCAATTAAGATGAAAGAAGCAGACATGATATAGTTGTACCTCTGCAGGACAAGTATTCTACTGTGTAGATTAAGTGGGCCACTGTATGATATTTCTATGAGATTAAAAATTACTGCAGAGAAAGACTTATGGGTTGTCCAAAGCTCCCCTCCTTATGGTTATGTTATCAGTGAAAATCAGCACTCATCCTGCATTCCCAGGAGTCCTTCTTAAATGTCCATGTTTCTTCTGATAAAGAAGCAGGTCATATGAATATCCATGCTACATCTGCATTTCAATAGACTGAGAAATGATTAACGAGTCATGTTAGACATTTTTATCCTTATGGTGCTATTCAGTGGAATTCAGCATTCAGGTGGCAAAGTGCATTTTTCCGTAATGATTAATGTCTGTATGGTTCCAAATATACCAGTATTTTGAAATCACAATATGTCAGTTGCAGATGGACTCATAGTCAAATAACTTGGCATCTGTACCAGTACAACATAACTGTCTGAATGAGGATGTACCAACTGAGATTTTTCATCAAGTGACCAGACTGGTACAATACCAATATAATCCTTCATTATCCACTGATGATAGAGAGTGTATTAGAGGTATCCTAATGTTCTGACCAGAGAGAGCTGCAATTTTATGAACACGTGTTAATTTATTTAAATGTGATTTACCAACATTCTGAGCACATATTTGAAATTTAAATGTAAACATTTAAAAATGGATCATGCCTACATTTTGAGAAAATACTAGTATTTCAATTGACTGTAAGGAAATTGAATTACAGCAAATCAACTTTAGACCCTTGAAATGGTAAATGAGAATACCCATGCAGGAGTTTGATGCAGTTAAACTAGACAACTTTAAATTTATTTCTCTAAAAAATTCAGATTAATTTGGCACATGGTCCTCCATGAATCAAATACATTTTTGCATGAAAGATACAATTATAGAATGATATAAGAGTCTAGATTGGAAATGACCTCTGAATGCCCTCTATGGAAAGCAGAGCCTTAGTCTAGGCTAACTGTGGCCTTGTCAAACTGCCTTCAGTGTTTCTAACAAGGAAAAGGTCTGAGCACCCTGTCTGATGTTTAACTGCCCTCAAGATTATTTTTTTTCCTTACATCTAAATGGATTCCCCTTGAATTGACTCATGTCTATCATCTCTTGTCACTTTGTAGCCTTTTGAAAGGAATACCTCCTTCTCCTCTATAACAACCATTCAGGTGATGAAAAATCATTAGATCCCTCCTGAACCTTTTCTTCCCTCAGTTTTTCCCTCACAGGTCCTTTAATTTTTCTTCACACATCAAATTCTCCAGTGCTCCCATCATCTGGTGTCTCCTCCTCTGATCCCTCTCTGTTTGGCCTGTATTTTACTTGGGGGTACTAAAACTGGGCACAGTATGACTCATGTGGCCAGACAACTGCTGTGTGGAGTGAAACAATCACATCCCTTGTGATGCAGTTTCTGGTGCAATCACTGAAATGGCTTGTCATTGCTGCAAAGGCACACTGCTAACTCACATTCAGCTCACTGCCCATCAGCAGCCCCAAATCTTTTCTCTCAGAACTGTTCCAAACCAGTCAGTTCCCAGTCGGTACTACTGACTGAATTATTCCATCTCAGCTGCAGGACATCACATTTTACTTTGTTAAACCTTATGCAAATCCTTTTGGGATGATTTTCTTGGCTGTTGAGGACTCTGCATTTTACCTCTTCCATCCAGTATTATCTGTCTCCTGTTCCAATGTGGTGTCCGTTGGAAAGTAGATGATAGGGTAGTCAGTGACATCACCCAGGTTCTTTTTAAAGACCCTGAGGAATCCCACTCGTGACCAACTGACAGTTTGACTCTGAGATATTGATTACTTTTTGAGTTCAGCACTTGAGACACTTTTCCATCCATCTTCAGACTGATTTGTCCAGGCTGTCCAATCAACTTCAACAAGTATGTGAGAGATCATGTCAGACACCCTGCAGAGGTCAAGGTAAATGGATATCCACTGCTCCCCTGCATTCACCAAGGAAGCCATTTCATCATAGATGGCATAGAGCCATAGATGGCTCTGCAAAATTTAATCTTCGTAAACCTGTGTTGGCTCTTCCTGATCTTCTTGTCTTTCATTTGTGTGGACAAATTTTCCACATGGATTAGTTCTATTATTTTCCCAGGATTGGCTACCTGATCAGTATTTTTTCCTAGATTTTGTTTTTGCCATTGTTGATGGACATATGTGACTATTTTGTTCTCTGTGATCTTCTTCAATTTCCACAACCTTCTAAAAATGGCAAAGGAAGTTTGCACTAGTATCTTCTGATGTCTACAGATTCATTCCATCCGGTCCTAAAAACCTCTCCCTGTACAATTGCTACAGATGGTCCCTAGCTCAATCCTCCCTTGCTGTCAGTGACTCACCATTTGCTTTTCCATTTCATCTTGGAATAGACACTTGAGAGCTGACATCAACCTTAAAGATCGAGGTGAAAACACGACTGAATACTTCTTTTCGGTGTCATTCCTAACTGAATTACCAGCTCCATTCTACAGCAGTCTGTGTCTTCCTTGTTCTTCCACTCAGTACTAACCAACCTATGGAAGCCTCTCTTTCTAAATTGAGCTCCAGTTGAACTTTTCCCTCTCTAACTTCACATCTGCAATCTCAAATAATACAGTTTGTATTCCTCTTGAGGCATGTGCCCACTTTCCATTCCNTTTTTTTTTTTTTTTGTATTTGAGCTCATTGCACACTATCTGCTTAACAAGAAGTATAGTTTATTTTTATTTTTTGGCCTGCTCTTTTTTTCTTTACCTTTTGTTCCCTCCACTCCAAATTAGGATGATGGACAGATTTGAGCAGACTGTCTCTGAAAATTTCTCAGCACGTTTGTCCACCATGTCAGACTCCCACTGGGGTCCTAACAGTTCCCTCAGCAAAAACTCTCCTAGGAGCTGAAATCTGTAGTTCTGAAATCTAAGGTGTTTATTTTGCTACTATAATTTTGAGTGAAAATTTTAAAGCGAGGAGTAGGACTAAGACTATATCGGTATTCATGTGTGCTTGTGTCTATTTGTGAGTAATTTTGTTATTTGTGGTATTAATTTCACACACACTATACATACCAGTCACAAGTATTTACCATTACTTCTGAGCTCAAGTGCCCCAAGAGTTTATAATAAAGGAAAACTCTCTCCTCAAACTAACTGACTAATATTACTTTGCTTCTTCTGCTCAATCTATATTATTTTGGCTGGATTTTTGTTTAGAACATGAAAGGTCAAAACATTTCCCTTTTAGTAACAATATCTAATTAAAGAAACAATAAAGAACATTTTCATGGTAAAAGCAACAAAGAAATAAAGTTTCCACATGGAATTTTCAAAACAGTCTTTTAACTAACAGAAAAAGCTTGAGTAGTATAATGTAAATTGGAAGGATTCCTGGAGAGATTCAGCTCACAATGGGACAAGTGACTGTGAATGACATCCATTTCATCTCAACTCATTTACAAGTCAGGTATGTAGTCCAAGTCAGATGTTTATACTCTCCATATAGTCAATGGAAAGAAAGAAGGAGTGAGACATCCAAAGAGTGAATAATTCATTTTTAAACAGATATCTATTAGAACCATGATAAATATATCTCTGCAGCTGCTGCTCTCTTTAATGTCTGTGGAGGAAATTTAGATGAATAGCAGAGATGTCTAATTGAATATGTTTAAAATGAGGTGAAATGAATCTCATTACCTGTGTGAGTTCTTCATGCATAAATATGTTGTATGAGAGCCTTAGAAACTGTTTACTAATGTACCTGAACAGTATCAATTGGCACACTCAAAGAATCCATGCAAACAACAATATGATGTCAATTCCTAGCAGATTTTTTGGTTATGTTTCAGAGAAACACTGACCATTTTCTTTAGTTGAATTAGATTGAACTGCTAAATATTTTAAACTTAGATTGTTAGAATTAGTAATTAAGATATTTCTGTGCATGCACACTGCCCCAACTATTTGCAAATTCATTCCAGATTAGAAATCCTTTTTTTCTATCTAAATAATGTTATTCAGACCACTTTACCTTATCTTTACTCTTGATTGCTGTAATCACTCACCTGACTTGGGAATTTTCACTATGAATAACAGGAAAAAAACAAAGCAGCTATTACAGTCATCACCTGTAATCCCTGGCCTGTTTACCTTATCTGTCTTCTCATTCACTACACCAGTTCTCATCCATTTTTTTGTACAAATACTTTTAGTCTTACAGTCCAGTCTCTTTAGAATTTGATCTGTTTTCCTGCCCTCTTATTAAATACCCTTCCTTATCATTCACTAATTATGTTGTCATACTTCATACTCTTATGCCCAATTTTCCAAGTTGCTGCCCTTAAGCTAATTTCCCAACTGCATAGTGACAATTTCAGAAAAAGAATTAATTGCAATGCACAAAATTTAATGAAGGGGTTAATTGCTCTGGTAAAAGGAACAGATCATTTGTTTCCTTCTAAAACCACTCTATGTTAGAGCTCTATCTCTTCTATAAAGCTATTTATGTATTATCGTGTATGTAATTAAAATATGCAAATAAAGTCCTAAGTAGAAAACTGGGTTACTTGTCAGTGTCTAACCAAGCAGCAGAGAGCTGTCAGAGAAAGTAGATATCTACAAAAATAAGTTTGAACGCTTTCATCTGAAACAATAAATATGTGTTGCCAAAATCAAAAGGAGTTTTGGCTAACACACTCCTTCCAGCTAGGCTTACGTGTGTTTTCAGAAAATATGTGATTTGGAACCACTCAAAGAGAGAAATGACAATAAACAATTAAAAACTTCTTAAAAGTTTTGCCAAGGAGAGGAGCAACATATCTAGCAATCAGATAATATACATTAACAAACCAAGGAACTACTTTTGTGCTCCCCGTTAAATACTGAAGGCAGAACACAAGTATTCTGCTGTATAGTTGGAACTGGACAGTGCACAAAATGACCTGAAATAATCTTCACAAGATTTTTTTTCAAGAAAATGGTAGGAAAAGGATTTTCAAAAGTATCCTTGAACCTCAAAAATACTCAATGTCAGAAAAGGTGTGAATCCATCAGTAAAGGGAAAAAAAATAAATTTTGTTAATCCTCAGATTTCAAGGTTTTTCTTCTAAGAATCAGCTAAAGAAATATAACCAAAAAAATCAGATTACTATTAATTTATATGGACTATTTCAGAAAGCCACATTTCCTAATCCAAAATGCAGATCATAATGACTTTTAATTTATCTTCTTTAAAAAACAGTCAATAGAAACAGTCTCTATAAGAATCTATTTTCAAACATTAGTGACACTTTCTCATTGCCTATGAATGGTCTCAGCAGAAATTTACAGTTGGATTTAATGAATTCCATTTAATATATGACATTTTTTAACAAAATTATGCATGAAATACATTCATATTGTTCAAAGTAACTCAGGTAATTCGTTAAGTCAAATAAAATGCAGTAACAATGGAAAAAAATACTTATTTCTCTTGCAAATCAAGAAAGAGAGATGTTTTTCATGTAACATTTGCTGTATTACTGCAATCTGTTCTGTACAGATCTGCTACTGGGACAAAAGACAATAGTTTTTGTAGGGGTATTAATTTTTGTTAACTTTCTATGGACCAGTTCACATAAGCAGTCTTTAGTACTTCCCACTTCAGCAACTGAGGGATATGAGGCATTCAGATATAACCGTGGGAAATCAGGAAACATGGTGCAAATTTTCATGTTTCATTCTGGTATTAGGTACTTCTGTTCTGCCTACACATTGGCAGGCATAAAAAGTTCTGTATTTTTTTGCTACCTTACCTTTTCTATAAGGTTTTGGCTGGAATCTTAGCTGTCACAAATGTGTTTTCTCCAAATGATCTTAATTTGAGGGTAGCTGGTTCAGCTGACATTATAAACACTCATGTATCCATTATTTCTATTTACCATGTTAGATGAGAATTGTTCTGTTGAGCACTTTAATTTCATTTTTCATGTGGCTCTAGTACTGGATGCTGTGTCATACAAGGCACCCATAATGGTGCCATATACCAAGGCCCCTATAGCCAGAGTTAAATGAACTAGATTGCTATCCTTCAACTGTTGCATTTCTAAGTATGAAATTCAGAAAGTGCTTTGCAGTCAATATACATGCTCTATACAACTCTATTTTTCCACCTAACAATAATTTGAAATAAAAAGGGATGCTGAAGTATTGTTCAGACAACAAATCCTGACAGTCTCGGCTTTGGTAAAAGCATTTTTTAAAATTTCTATTTCAGTTTTGCCCGTATTGGTTGGTTTCCAAGGCAATATTACTTTATTTTCAAACTCTGTTCGCATAAATGTTCAGACAACAATAGAATTTTGACACGTGGGTGATGTTGAAAAGTATTTGATCTCACATGTCAGCATCATTGCTCTCATAATTCTCTTGTTACCTGTGTCTTACAACTGTATAGCTGTCTTAAAATTAGTTCATGCCACAGCTTACAGCAAAAGTTACTGCTTTTGCATGCTATTTCTTTTATCAGGATTACCATAATGTGCCTATTTATAACAGCAGATAGCACCCATTCCATTCCCTCTGCTGCTGTTTAGCTCTCCCATCAGGGCAGTAGCTGTGGTCATTCTTGTATGTAACTGAAGAACAAAGCCAAGCACGAGCACGTGCTTTCAAGCACTGTGACTGGGAGTGTCACAATATTCAGGGACTCCTAATGTATTAATCTTTGGATCAATGGTTACCCATTTTTCCTTCTAATGTTTAAATATTCATTTAGCTATCAATTTCATATGATTATGAATTAAAAAAATACATAGTTTATAACTGACAACTTGTTCTGTTGTCTTCATTAACTTTTTTTTATTCCCCCCTCATTATCAGCAGTTTTCCAATCAATTAATTTTCATTTAAACATGTTGGATAGTCATTCAAAGATCTTTCTAACATGAACATTCTCACACAAAGTGAATCAATATTGTCTTGCTTGTACAGAAGCTATTAGTGAATTATTTACTAAAAGCCACAAATAAATTCTGCATTCAGTTTTTGCTTACCATAACAAACACCTAATGTACAATAACATGTTGTTTTACCAGGAAAGATACAATTTCATGTTATAAGGAGTAATATCACTGCAGTTTCTGTACTTTAGTACAAAGAAGAGAATTATATTTTCTTTAAATGGTAAAATTGCTCAAATGCCAATCCAAGGCAGCATCAAATGGAAAACAAATTAATATATATATATTTGAGATTTTATTTTAAAAATTAAGCTTAAGTGTTACTTATTAAAAACAAAAAAAAACAAAAATGAAACAAAACCTTCTCTAAATGAAGCTCTGATTATAACAAAATCTGCCGTAACATCTGTGGGTAAATTCATTCACAGGGATAAAAATATTTTATCCAGACTATCTATTTCAAATGAGTCTCTCTGTGTGAGATATAAAAATATAGTTTATCCATGAACAACCTAAATCAACTGCTCATGAATATTTTACCATATTTTTAATTTAAAGTGGTATTGCTAGTGTTACATTTGCATTAGATTAATGAAGATGGTCATTTCTCAATGGTAACAAAATGAAAGAGGGAGAGAAATAGGAGGATGTCAAGTAATTCATGTTAAGAATATCTTAAGGAGCTGATACCTTACTGAATAAAAAGCATAAAATTATTTTCTGCTACTTTCTAATCTCAGAACGGTTTCATTGCTTGACCTTGTCTCTTCTCGAAAGATGGTCTCTATATACCTGCCTCTAGTGCTCAGAATCCAGACATGTCTTCTTAATGCCCACTGATGTTACTTTTCTTCTGTTCTTTTTTTACCCCAATTCCAGCCAGCAGTTGTCTGTTTTTAATTGATTTCTTTAGACTTAGTATTAGATCCCCTCTGAATAGTCATTCTGCAATGGCTATTTAGGGTTTAATGAATGAGCCAGTAAGCAGTATAGATCACCATCAACAAATACACTGTGTAAAGAGATACCCTGTATAATACAATACTTATAAAATGCAATGGACTCCCTGTTACACTGCATCACTCATGTATCTCAACAGCATGAGGGGCAGCCTTCAAAGTCTGTGGCAGACAGCTCTGCATCTCAAACCTTTGTAGTGATAGTTCACTTTCTAGTTTGTGTGGCTCAATAGCAAGGCACTCAGTCACATTTTGGATAGAGCTGTGAGTCTGCTGGGAGAACTAGGACACTTGCTAAGTTTCCCTGAGCCCCAGTTTCTGGCAGAGTGGTTAAATAAATATCCTAGATAAAGAATGTCTTGGAGTCATCCAGCTACCTGAAATCACATCATACCAGATTAGGGTAAAACTGAAAGGTAAACTGAAGCTCTTATTGATATCCTCCAAAATGGAGGTCTAAAAACAGTTGTATAAGAAATAGGTAAAGAAATAAAAACTTTATAGCTCTGTTTACATGGTGACTGTATCAGAAAAGTCTGCCATTCTCTCAAGTTTTGCCTTTCCTATCCTGACAAGAAAAGTTTTCAGGTTTTGGTTATACTGTCTCCCAATGCCTGGGAGAATACTAGCCTTTACAGACAGCTGCTCTTCTGAGATATTTGAGACTATTAAGGATAGTTTCAAAACAGTTGCTGGTGAACAATATCCATATGAATAGAAAAACAGCCCTTTCGGGTTTCTTTTTTAAGAAGATGAAGAACTGTACAGAGACACATCAGCATTTAGGAGGACCATCGGGATGGACAAAAGAAGTGAAAGGTAAATCACCAAAGTATCTTTCATCAATAAAGAATGATGTTAGCATTTCTGGTATACTTCATGGGGTTTTTTAACATTAAATTAACTTTTTGAAAGAGGTACTGCTCACTTAATTTTTCTTTTTTTTTTTTTTTACAGCAAATAGAAATAAAAATAATAATTGATCCCAAATGAATTCCTTCTTTGGGAGGACACTGAAGTTCACAAATTGGAAAGAAAGGAAGAAGTCAGAGTCCTGAGCAAGTAGAAAAGAGCTCAGTTACACAATATGTGAGCATTCTGTGAACTGTTGGATTTTCTTATCTCTCACTGAACATACAGATTCATATGAGGATTGAACAAAACGGCACAAAAGAAGAAAAAGGAAGAAGAACATTTTATTCAAAATAAAGTAGAAATTCAATTTTCAACTTTTCCACTATCTTTTTTTTTTTGGTTTTATCTTCCACAGCAGAAGGATGTATGCACAAACCCTATTAAACTATTCACATCTACATCTTTAAATTAGAAATTAGTGAATCATACTTGTGCTACAGTAATCCACTTTAGGACAAGATTGACACTTAAAAGCTGTGTCCTGATTAGTTATTTGGTGCTTTGGATTATATTATAGCTATTCACCAACCTTCAGCAATATGTCTTTGTAACATAATCACTAATAACTCCACGACAATCCTAAAGCTATGATGAATAAAGTAAATGAGTGCAGTAAGTAATAATTGCTTCAACTGTTTGTGTCCTTCCCATCCCAGTATTTAGCTTCTAGATAAGTCTTTTCAACTTCAGTTTCATTTTTCCACTTTGCTTCTCCATCCCTTGAACATGCAACTTCCCATGATCCATGGTGGTAAAAATTAAGTTCTGTATGAATCAACGGAGTCTGATATATAAAAGTTGCCTTTTCTTTTCTCACATAGGCCAAATTAAAAACAAAAATCACAAAAGAACTGAGTGCTTGAGGTTGGAATGAACCTTTGCAGTTCATCTTGTCCAAACCCTCTACTCAAGCAAGGCCACCTAGAGCCAGTGGCCTCAGACTGCATCCAGGCAGTTTTTGAAAATCTCCAGGGATGGAAACTGCACAACCTCTCTGAGCAACCTGTGCCAGTGCTCAGTGCTGAAACTCACACCAAGTCATGCAAAACTCTGATACACTGCTCAAGGACACTACAAGGACAAAGCACTTCCCACAAGCATAGTTATTATCAGAAGGCTTACATGTTTGACAGTACATCAGATACAAAAAATAACATGGAATCCATTTCCTATAGATGATGTGGGATGTATTAGACTAGGGTCCTGACCTTTGTGAAGTTCATAGGATTTGTGACCTGAATGTCAGATGGTCATAGGAACAAGAGGGATAAAATTTCTTTTTTGCAATTGAACAAATGGTGATTTTTAATGCCAAATTATTATATAGGTTATAAATTATGTATATTTACAGGTAGCAATAGAAACTTTCTTTAGACCTATAGGGAAAGTTTAATATGAAAAAAACAGTCCTGATTAGAGTATGGGTTAACCAGATGAGTAACTGTAAATTAAGGGAAAATGATTACAAGAAAAAAAAAAACATTGAATTATACAATGCAGATACCTTCCTTGTCGACAGTTTAGATAGATAAGGAAATTTTCCCTTGTGTTTCTCAGTGGAAATGAGGGGGACATGCTCTTTAAATATACAAAATGTCACACCAAAGAGAAGTAATTTATTTTTGCTTTTTGTTTTGTTGGGTTTTTTAAATAAAGACTGTGTGTGTGAGTAGAGAGAGTTGGGAGGGCATTCAGAGCTAAATAAGTTGCTTTGAACCCCACGTCTCCAAATCTAAGACTGGCAATGCAACTCAGGGAAATTTTGTAGAGCAAAGAGCAGAGTCTGTAAGTGAAATTTTAAGTTGAATGATTATTTGAATATGCTTTATGTGCAATTTTTGTTTCTCAAATTTGTAACTCAATGGGGTTAATTTACTCCTCCTCTAGATGTTTATTATGCAGTTTATATATGAGTTAATATTTCTGAAATGTCTTTATAATCAATAAAATGAAAAAACATGGGGAAAATTTTAACTCATTCTACTGCAACAGTCTAAATTAGAGGAATTGTTCATTAGAAATTTCTGTTTCTCTGGAAAACAGCAATCAGGGTAATTTTAGACATCTACACTGCTGTCATGGTTTAGCCCCAGACAGCAACCCATCCCCACACAGCTGCTTGCTCAGTCTCCCTGCAGTGGGATGAGGAAGAGAAAGAGAGGGGTAAAAGTGAGAAAATTCATGGGTTGAAATAAAGGTAGTTCAATAGGTAAAGCAAAAGTTACATGTTCAAGCAAAGAAAAACCAGGAATTTATTCACAACTTCCCATGGGCAGACAGGTGTTCAGTCATCTCTAGGAGAGCAGGGCTCCATCACACACAATGGGTACTTGAGAAGATAAATGCCATAATTTCAAATGTTCTCCTTTGCTTTCTCCTTCCCCCAGCTTTATCTGAACACGGCACCATATGGTATGGAATATCCATTTACTCAGCTGAGGTCCACTGCCCTGACAGTGTCCCTTCCCAGCTTCTTTTGCACACACTGCCTGCTCTCTGGTAGGGTGGGGCATGAAGAAGAACACCCCTTGGCTCTGGGTAAGTACTGCTCAGCTATAACAAAAATATATCTGTATTATCAAAAAGTTTTCATTAGAAAACTAAAACAATCCTCTAGTAGCTACCAAAAAGAAAACTGACTCTATCACAATCAAATCCAGGATAACTGCTGATATCAAAATTTATAGGAGATGGATGCCACACCAAATAAAGCTCCTTTTCTGTTTCACTATTACATGTGTGTGGTGCCAGTAGTCAACAAAAAGAAGGATGTCCTAAGAGACTTGATCCCATTTACATAATACAAAGAGCTGGAGTATACCTCCTGCCTGCCTGTAGTGTGCAGTCGTGTTAAATCTTTCAACATCACACTCCATCTAAACTGTGGCTTTTTTGCAAAGCCTCAAAGACAGCAGAGATACTACAGAGACACAAATGCTGCTATAATATTTCATATTTAATATGGTTAGATTTCTTAACTGGTGATGTAAAAAACAGTGCAGGATCACTATTAGTTGAGTTCTACGATGTTAGGGATCACACCATAAGAAAAGGTAGACTGTAAACACTGCTTTTTATTATGTATAGATTTAAAGGAAAAAACCCTGACAGAAGCAAAGGATTAGTCTTTGGTTTTTAGGGTTAAAACTTACAAGTTCATTGTCATAATGTGATGTAGCAACGACTGAAGCAGAAACTGCTTCAGTAATTTCTCATAGAAGCAAAAATCTTGGTAGATGAAACTTACCAAAAGTTCTCAATGATTTAATTCTTCTCTTCCTTTAATGATGCTAAATAGACAGCTGTTCTTAACTGAAGAAGAATAGAGTGAATACAGAAAATTTCTGAAAACATAGGTTTTCCTTCTCAAGTAATGCTTTAGACCCTCTTTAAATTGCTTGCTAGTCTGATAGCAAGAAAGAGCTGATCATCTTTAATTAATTTCTGTTTAGTCTAGTCAATGTAGAGTTATAATATCCTAGTTAATACTTTATAGTGTATATTGAAACATGATATATGTCTGTGATTCTTATGTCTAATTCTTGAAACTCTCTTGCTCCTTTGTTAATTCTCCAGTGCATTCACCCCTGAAGGAATACATCATTGACAAACATTTTTTAAAAACTTTGTTGTTGTTGTTGTTAAATTACAAGCAAGCAAATATTAATCTGAAACCCAGCTCAAGCAAACATCTAATGCTTCAGACCATAGCAGCTGCAAGAAAACAGCAGAAGCCAGAATCAACAAATCACACAACATCCTGCTTGCACTTCTCTTTCTCATGGCTGTAAGTGACAATTCTGCATCATTCAGCTGGGTGGGAGGGAGAGCAGATTTGAGATGAATAAAAGAGCTTTGTTCAGATCAGGAAATCTGTTATGGTAACTACTGTAAAATCATCACAGCAAAAAGAGTCATCAGAAAACAAATGTGTTTTGTATAAAGGCCCGGTGTAGCATATGTGATGGGTTGGGTTTTGCTATGGTTTTTCGTTGCATTTGGTTGGGGATTTTTTTTTTAATAAGATGTAATTTTCAGAGGAAAGAAAAATAAAATAATGCATCTTGCCTCATTTGAAAGCATGAAGTACAGTCTCTAAGATACTGCAAGCTAAAGTGTGTGGATGTACTCCACAACTTAAGTCATATTTCACATAAAGACACAGAAAAATTATTGTCAGTACTTTTAGAAATTAGTAATGCCTTGCATGTTTGGCTTGAGTTGTCTTAAAGAAACTTCTCAAAAAGGAAATAATCAACATTTAAACAATATTTATAATTTTTTAAAAGTGTTACCAGTTTAGTCTCTGTAAAGGATTTTTCATCTTTGGACATTTTGATCACTTTGTCTATATATCTCATTTTTATGGCTTAATTCTTTTAGATGAGTGTCATGGTATAACTGCAGACAGCAGCCATGGAGTCATGTGCATTTTGACATTTTTATAGAAACATTATGAACTCTTCTTTCATTTACCATGTCCTCATTTTCAGGGCATGGTTCCTACTCTTCTCCAGTGGCATACTAAATTGTTTCACTCAGGGGCAAGAAAACCAAAAGAAAACAAATCTTTTCCTACCTAAATATCATAGCACTATATTAGTCATAGGAATGAAATCATTAAACATAAAAACACTGAGAAAAGACAAATTATTTTCTAAACTTGAAGGCTATCAGGGAATTTTGTGGTCTTGAAGCCTCTTACGGTCATTCACAGCATGAAATTCAAAAATACTATCAAGTGAAAGTGACAGTTCTTGCATTTTGTCAGGCATAGAGGATATGTGGAACATTCTTATGCTGGTTAATTTTTAGATATGTATCTTCATTTTAATGTACTTATATATATTTGGTTCTGACAAATGGCCTGGTGAGAGTAAAACAGGAGCCAATTGTTGGATGTTTTGACATAAGGAGATATGAAAAATATTTCTCCATAACATGCATTGTTTTGTGCATTAGCATCATCTTTCTCAGTCTTTCAAAGATACTGTTCTATTTTGTGTGAAGGAGAAAGTTTCACATCAAACAGATTAAATCTGTGGAGGGGTCATTCTGGAAAGAAGAATTTGAGGAAATAAAAACAGGTCAATGGCAATAATTTTCCAGTCCAGTCATCAATCAATATTCAGTTATTCACATATTCCTATCTGATTGTTCACGTCTAGCTGCTCTACTGCTGGAAGTCGGAACAATTATCTGCAGTTGCTACTAAAACTGTTAGCCTAGTACAAAGTGTTCCTTATTCTACTTTAAAACTCTATTGCCAGCCTGAATTTCAAGCACTGGGAGAGGTAAACAGCTATTTCTTTTCCAGCTTTAATTTTGTACTACTGCCCATCAGAGATGGAAGCATAAAATAGAATAAGAATTACTGTATTTTCTTATTGCTGGTTTTATCTGCAAGGGTTAAAAGACCAAACTGTTGTTTATGCATGCACTTCATCCTGCTCTTCAAAATTGATGATTCTTCTGTGCGACAATTCAAGTAAAGAAATAGTAAAGAAATATGGTGGATCACTTCTGGCATATGAAAACATGAAGTGGTTGTGTTCAGCAAAATGAATAAAAGGTCTCAGAATTATTAATTGTGCCACAGATGCTACACTTTCAGAAAGAGAACAACAAAATGGTGCATTAACGAGAAGCATAAGAGACTATTTTTGAGATGTATTTCTGAATGCAAAAGGCTGTGTATGAGAAAAAGCTCAGGAAGCGCTTGAAGAAAAATGCATTTAGGGTTACTGAGGCCACTAGAGTGGCAATATGGTTTTGGGGAGGCTTATGTATGTAATATAAGTTTAAGACAAATAATGCGAGTCAGAAAAACAACCTATTAGGAGGAGGACAAGTTATAAATAGAATACATAAATGTACTTTTGTGCAAGGAGAGTGGTAGCAAGAAACCCCTGTTCAAAACATCACTACCTCATCTCAGTTAAAGGATAAAAAGGTAAATCATTGGGAATGGTTACCCAGGAAGGCTGTGTGGAATTTCCATTCTGGTGATGTTCTAAACCAAGCCAGTGAAGACTGAACAACCCACTCTTAACTTTGAAGCCAGCCTACTTTGAACAGGAGATTGGACCAGATGACCCACAGGAGCTCCTTCTAACCTAAATTATTCTATTATACTGTGATTCAGCTTGTCACAGATTGGTATGAAAAACTTGGCAGGATAAAAGTTTTAAGAAATTGACATTGTGTTCCCTGAAATAAATTGTTTAATAGTGTTTAACTATATAGTAAACACATGACAGTTGAATAAGGATTTAAATTCTGTAAGAAATTTTACATTTTCTATGCTCCTCCAATCCCATACAGAAAGAAAAAGCCGAAAGACCACTTCAGTATCCCAAAAAGCAAAATTCTGAAAATATCAGCAACAAGATTGTTCACAGAGATCAAAAAGTCTCACTCTGCAGAACTTTTTTTCAGAATACTTTAATGTTGTATTAAAATGGAATTCTTAATTTTTTCTTTCAACAAAATCTCTAAATACAATATTCTCATTGTATCAGAGGATCCTTTTAAATTACATTCCATGATTAAGTGAGGGCTATCTTTGAGAAATTTGCATCCTAATGTGACTGAATATTTCAGTTGTTCAGTCATCATCAGCCATGATTCCTTTTCTGTTAGTTTGGGAATATGAGGTAAAATACTAAAAGGTCTGAGTTAGAAAATCTGGATTTATATGGTAGCCCTGTGGGAATGCCCAGCAGGGCATTTAGTATAAAAGTTCCAAAATCATTATAAGTAATTGTTATACCTTCNAGCTGCCTGAGAACTTTAAAGTTCTAGGATCCTTGCACTTTTGAAAAAGAGAGCTAAAAATCTTGATTCCCACTCCCTTTTATAGACATGCCTAGAAATTAATAATTTCAGATATTACAAGACTTTTGTTTAAACTTAAAAGATGACTTAGAAATCACATTCACCATAGTAGATTTTATGCCTTTCACCACAGTAGATTTTAGATAATTGTTAATTATTTCTCTCCCATGAGTTTTGGACATGTGCAACTAATAGACTTGTAAATTAGTCAAACTAAGTTGAAATTATGTGCCTAGAAAACACTTTGGTGAACACAGGATTTTACAAAACTATACATTTATGGCTGCATGCAGCTACTGTTAGATAATCGCAGCAACAGCAAAAAAATTCCACTTCTTGGCAATGATACTTATTATTGAATGATATGAAAAAATTGGTAAATTTAAAGTGAGTACCAGCAGATCCATGTATATGTAATGAATGCTTCAAACAACCATGAAAAGAGCAATTTAATATAGGGCTAATATGCTGAATTTTATTGCCCTGCATTAGTTAGAAGATAGAAAATATAGTAGTTTTTTCTCTGTGGTTGTAGCCTAAAAATACCAAAAAGCTAATTGCAAGAAAACAGATATTCTCTCCCTCACTATTGACTGCTTTGTGATACAATATTTCACAATACAAGCCATCAGAGGGTAATGGGGTGTCCCTTTTTTGAAGAAGAAAAGATAAAGTTTTGCTGCTTGTAAAGTTATTTAAACAGCAAAAAAATCAGTTTTGTACAAAATTATTGTGATGAATAAATTGTGCATTATATGTTCCAACCAGGGTGGAAAAATATTCTTAGGAAAAAAACTCATTGGTAGTCACAATGTGTTCTGAGTTATATATTGTGTAGAAATTGGTCTGTCTCTAGCTTGTTATTAAAAGCAAAAAAAAAGATAGGAAGTAAGTAAAAAACATTTTTCAAGTGCTAGCAGCTGCAAAAAGTGTGTATTATGTCAAAGAATTTTATGCTGAAGCAAAATTTCAGCCTTTCAGGGTGTTACATTGTCAGTCTGCTTTATGTAATGTTATTGTGAAATGATTAAAACTGGAAAGGGATGCATGTTAACTTTTAGATATAAGACTTTTATTAATTTACCTTGAATCTTTCCAGATGAAACTAAAGAGCAGAATAGAATAAAAGAGATTTCTACCCTTAGATAGTAGCTACTTACTGTCACTAAAGTCAAAGTGACTGAAATCTAAGGTTATTTTTTTGTATCTGGATAATTTTTGATGTTTACAATACGTGAGGAGCAGATATCACCCTGTGTTTTATGTGTACTATGCCTGTCTATGGCTATTTCATCTAGTGTTCAGTTGTGATTCCAGATTACAAGCTGTGATGCTGTTCTAGGCCAGAGCACCTTCTCTCTCAGGATAAAGTGCAAATGCCCAGGTTCACCAAATTTGCTTTATTCAATTTAGACAGTGGGAGGTAATGCATTCTCCCCTGTTTCTCCATTCAGCTTCTCTTTTTTGCAAGGCAAGATAGTTAGATAGTGTTCAATAACAATATTCCCAAGCCAGATAAATTATGTCTTTACATTCACATTCTAGCTGGCTATCTTTCCTGTTCATGTGCTCAACTTGTGTCACTACCAAGAACTTCATCATCTATTAACACTGATAACTGATAATTTGAATCTTTCCAGAGTATTAAATTTTTAAATCAAGCCTTTGATTCTATTGGTCCCTTAACTCTTACTCTTGTGAAAACTACTCACATTTTTAGACCTCATCATGAAAAATCTGCTTAAATACCTTGTGGTCTTTCTTCCTCTGGGGTTCCTTGTGTGCAAAATTATTAAGCAGATTCTTAGAAGGAGTAGTAGTTTAAACAGATAATTTTTACTTTTCTTTCCAGATGGGTATGAAGATAATGTGAGTCTGGTAGGGCTGGGACCTTCATAGCAAGCACAGTTCCCAGTTTTCTGTTTTTGCAGGAAGGATGAGGCATTGGAACTGTGGAAGAGTAGATAAGTTATCTGAGTTATCTCAAGAGACAAAAATTGTGCTTTAAAATCTTTTTTTTTTTTTTCAAAGTGAAGCTTTCTGCTTCAAGAAAAAATTGTGAGTGAAGATGATTGGTGTAGCATGTCACCATTAAATTCTAACAAGAGAGTGCAAAAGCAGTTATCCACAAAACAAACTGAACTACCATTCAACGTGGGGAACTGAGACGAGTGGTAGTGATGACTTCAAAATTGGAAGGAAGGAGCTGAGGCAAATTTGCATCAGGCAGTGTAGCAATTATTTTGAATGTGGCAAGGATAAATTAGAAACATATTGCTGAGAAAGAAGCACATTGCTAAGGGAAAAGGCTGTAGTTGAGATCATCTCAGTAGTGTTTCAGGCAGACTGATATTTAAAGTCTGGGGAGGTACTTCAAGCCAAGTACTTCAAATACTGTGCAGTCAACAGTTTATTTTACCAGCAAAGCCAGATGCGTCTGGATAGAAAGTTTAGAGCCTGGCAAATTTGCTTGAATGTGTCCTGCAGCTGCTGGAGTTTTTAAAGGGTTGAATAGGCTGTAGCCAACTCAAAGGCAGCTAATTTTGACCCAAAGGTGCAATGACAGCTTAATGTGCCAGCCATGTCAATGTATGTCTTGTAGTAAAATAAATTTTTTGGTTTGCATTTTTAAAATTTGAATGGATTCAAAATGAAGTTAAACTCTGGTATCTTTTTGGTTCTAAGTGCTGTCAGAAAAAAAAAAAAAATTACCCCATCGGGACACCTTTATCTAATCAATATTTCAAATACATCTCAAAAATAACTTAATTTTTGTTCAGGAATGCTCATAATTCCTCATATCTGATGTTTACTAAAAAGGTCAGACCACTTCTCTGAGTAAAAAGAGCCTGCAGCATCAGCAGGTAATGCAGAAAGCTCTGAGCCAAGACTCTGCTAAGCCAGCAAATGGTAGAGGAGAACATGCCAAGGAATATGAACTTTCTAACAAAGTGCAGCCATATTTTAAGTGATTCTGAATGTGCTAGAGTTGGCAACTCACATACATACTACTATCCAAACTTACTTTTACCCTTGTGCCTTTCGTTCAGATCAAATGCTCTGTTCTGAATGCAGTGAATGTCTGCTGCAAGAGCAATGACAGTCATTGTGACAAACACAGGAAGAATTTGTACAGAACTGTTTCGAAAAGAATCTGTTAAAAGGGCAAGATGGTATTAACTAACTGTGTAAAGAAAGAAAGGGCAAAGGAAATGAAAGAATTAATGGAACTCAAATTAAGGACCAAGAAGGAATTCTATCAAATCTGGGGGAAGTTAATAATACATGAAAAATGGACAAATGAAGATCAATACAAGCTACATGGAAAAAGAACCCAAAAACTCAGAATGACTAGAAGTAGAATTTCAGACAGTTTTCACTGGAAAAATCTGGTAGCTACAGAAATAAGAGGAAAAAAATTCAGCTACTTTTTAGAATCTTATACATGATTTTTCTGCATGTGGGAACATAAGGGAAGAAGCAGAGGTGAAAAAATCGGTGGTTCTACCTTGCTTGACTTATGACCAAGCTTCATCTGGTGAAATGCATTAGACATGGATTCTTGGCACTCATACTGCCCATTTGACATTTAAGACCTCAACATTTCTGTTTCTCATAGTCACTTAGCAGTTTATCCTATCTTCCTGTTGGCTAGAGAATAGGAAAACAATTCTAATATGTGGCTTGAATCCTAATTCTGCTTGCTATGTGTCTATATTGTAAAGAATCTAACCCTGATTTTGACTATATCTATACTGTTCTCTTTTTTTTTGTTTCGTTTTAATCTTTCTATACATGGATGAGTTAATATCTTATTGTTATTGTTTTATTAACTTTTTTCAGTAATGGATCCAACAATTCTCTTCTAAGTCATTGAAGAATTTATACCATTGGTATTTTAAAGAGGTGATGCCCAGGACTTGTCTTATTACAAAAAAGAAAAAACTGAGAAAAAAAAGTAGATTTTATTTTTACCAGTGGGAATTTGAGGGACAAAAAAAAGAAGAAAAACATCCAGAAAGCTATTATATAAATTCATACCTGCATTATTTTTTAAGAAAATTCTACATAAGGGTCTTTGATTAGATGGGAAGAGTATGTACAAGTGGTGAGCTTTCTTCTTCCTTTAGCTCAGTCTGTTATATATCTCTTATTTCAGTTTTTGTTTTTGACTAAAAAGGCCCGTCATTTAGTACCCAACAGAACATTATGGTGATATTCTGAAATATTATGAAATACTTAAAATTCATGAAGATTTTTAACTTAGAATGAGATATTTTATGATCATAATTTTAAAACTAACAGGAATGAGAACAAAGAATATTTCTTTAACAGTTAATTATACCAATATAAAAATATTTCTTGGATTAGTCCCTTAATCTCAAATTTATCCTCTCCTTTATTTATAAACTCATTTCATCTTGATTCTGATCACATTACATTTTAACATTGCTGTAGATAGAACTGAGTTTTCGAAAGTGTCCACTGAAAAATAAAAATTCTATTTTCATCTTGTGAGTTTTAGTTCTCTACTTTTAGAAGTTTCCAGTTAAAGAGAATTGATATTCGTTATTTTCTCTTTTCTAACTGCTCACTAATTGCTTCCTTGAGGAATGTTGATCATGCTTTCAGTGATCAGGATCTTGAAGTTCTTGTACTGACCTTACACAAGTGAATTAATCTTATTTTCAGGTACATTGCTCTTTTTAAGATCAGAGAGGCTCCCAAGTTTTTAAAATGCTCCTTTAAATGTCCATATATGTATTTTTTAACTGTTCATTTCTTGGTAATATTTGTGGATTATTTTATTCTTTAACATAAACATTTTCCTTTTGTTAAGATTTCAGTGGATCTTTCATAGGTTGCTCAGTAGAAATAGAAAGAAGAATAAAGCACACTAAAATAAAAACCCAAGCAAGACAAATTGGCAAAGGGAAGTACCAAAAAAAAAAAAGGGAATGATTTATTGCAATAGATTCTCAAAATGGTCAAAGCATACAAAAGCAGGAAGCCCCCTCCCCAAGATAAAGGTAAATAGTATTAAAAAAAAAAAGAGTTGGAGGAGCTTACAATTGTATTTAGGCCCTCAGGAAGAATAAAGTAATATTGCTCCATCTTATTTTTTACAACAAAGCCTTCTAAATAATGTAAAAGACTCAGGGTAGCCTTAACAGTGACCTGCAAATGAGAGCTCAATTTAAACACACACATTACAAATATGACAAAATACAGTTGAGGCTTGATTTGTTACTCATGCTTAAAAACAATTTTCATTTTGAAACACATTGCTTGGGTCATCACACCTTTAGGATGCAAAACTGGTTAAAGGATAAGGAGCTTAGGTAGCTCTGGAAGCTGTCTTTGTATAATGAAAAACCTGGAGAAACCATTTGAAGAGGGATTTCTGACAGAAAGGTCAAAGAACACTGGTAAAGGGGCTAGAGCAATTTTTGGGAATACTTTTCAGAAACTTTGCCTCCTTGCAGAGCAAAGGATGAAATTTTCTATATCCTTTTCTGAAAGACATCATTTAAATATAATGTATTTTGGCAGTGATGCAAAAGTCAAACTTCCTGTGGACTCCTAGTCTTTACTAGTTCTCTAGAATGATAGAGCTCTCTACTCCAGCTTGCTATGGAGTGAAATGACAGCACAGTCACAGTGCAAAGAGAGCTTTCTGTACCAGTGGGAAAGAATCTGAAGGACATGGTAATATTTTTGATTTATCGAATAATTTGTTTTTATAACTGTACACTTGCATAATAATATGAAGGAGAAATGAAAACATGAAAGAAAAGCTCCATTTAATGAAAGAGGTGTAAGAAGAGAACAGTCCAAGACGCTAATCAAATTATGTCTGTGCATTAAATGATTTAAATGAAAGTTGACATGAGCATCTACGAGGACTTCATTACAGGGATTTTTTTATTTATTTTGGTTTTTATTTTCTTTTTTTTAATTTTTAGTGGAGGTTGATAAAACCTGCCAGTGGATGTCTTTTAGTATCTCAGCAGCAGAATTTTGAGATTTTTTTTCAATGAATTATTCTACCTTGAAATAAAACATCTGGTCTCATAGGAATTTCAACATAGTTTAGTTTTTCAACCAGTACAAAACACATTCACCACTGTAGCACTGTTGGTCTTGTGTGTGTCAGCCTCTTAGAAGAATTCACTGTGTCTCCATAAGGCCTAACATACAGAGAACTCATCTGGGAGGCAAGTATGGTTGTACTTCACCTTTATCTCCCACAGCTGTGAAAGCAGTCAGCTTGTAAAGCTAATGAATTGAGAATTCAGATTATTCTCAGAATAGTACAACTGTCTCACACCAGTGTTTCTGTCACTTGTTCCTGTCTTTCCCCTGGATTTTCTTTTTTCAGAAAAAATAGCAAGATCAACTTTCTCCCTATGTATATTAATTGGATATATCTTCTGTGTTTACTACAGTGATTGTTTGAATGACTATAAAGAATTATCTTTAAATACTAAATTTATGTAAGCAACTGAGTTCTGAAATAGCTTAAGAAATGTTCTAGTAGCCAGTAATTATGAAAAAGCCTTTAAAGACTGGAATAGTTTCAATCGCTATTTGCTCTACTGCCAAAAATCACATTTTTAAATGTCTACACTTAGCCTTTATTTCACACACAGCTATCACTGGAGCTGTGCAAGATGTTACTTTTTATTTAGCTGAAAATTGGTATTTCAAAATTTGTTCTTGTTCCAAATCAAATAACCATTTTCAGATGATTTCCCATAAAAGAGGGGTTCTTTTAAATATCAACAAATTTGAAGCTTTTTGTTCTAGAAAGGCAAAATATTTTCTTTTATTGCTTGCATAATTTGACAATAGGTTTCTATTATGAAATATTAATGCTTTCTATCTACATATGCTACATAATTCATTGAATCATAGAATATCCTGAACTGGTAGGGACCCACAAGGATCATTGAGTCAACTTCTGACTCCACACAGGCCAAGCTGAGGGTTAAAGTATATATCTAAGAGTGTTGTCCAAGTGCTTCTTGAACATCAGAAGCCTGCAGCCATGACCAGCTCCTTGGGGAGCTTTTTCCGATGCTTGAACACCAGAGCAGTGAAGAATTTTTTTCCGAATATCCAAGCTGAACTTTTCCTGATGTAGCTCTAAGGTATTACCTTGCATCCTCTCCTTGACACCAGAAAATGGAGATCAGCTCTTCCATCTCCACTCCCACGTGGAGATCTCCACTCCTCCTTACGACAAAGTTGAAGATAGCAATGTTTCCTGACAGTGTCCTCTGATCAAACACAGCATCCTCAACCACTCCTCACACATTTACACAACATTCCCTCTAGCCCCTCACCATTTTGCTGCCCTCCAGCCAGTCTAGTAACTTTATACCCTTCTTAAACTGTGGATCTCAAAACTGCACAGAGGACTCAAGGTGAGGACACACCAGTGTTGACTACAGTGGGACAGTCACTTCTTACTAGTCAAACCAGTGTAGCTATAGTGTGCTTAATGCACCTCAGGATATAGTAATCCTCATGTTTCAATTCTAGCAGTTAATATTTTTAATTTTCACTAAAACTATGCATCAATTACACAAAAGATAGGGTTCATCTCAGGTACATTTAGTTGCCTAAAATTTGGGCAATTAATCCAAGTCAATTAGACTTTATAGTCAGTAGACAGAAATAGGCATCTCTAAATCAAAGTTCTTTTTAAATAGTTGTCAACATCATATTATGTGCCAGTGTTAACTCTCACTGGTAATAGAACAAGGCCTACAATTCGCATATTTTACTGTCAGTTGCTCCTCCTGAAATTATGCAAATATTGATATACTCTCACAGTTCACCAAGTTAAAATTTACAAGAACTAAATATAATGGTATTTCTCTTACAAATAGATGAAGAAATTATTCTCCTTATGTGAAGTAAAGGAAACAGAAGAAGAAAGGTAATGCTTGCACACATTTTGTGTACAACTTCATTGGTTTATCAACCACAAAAATTGTACCAAATAGACTCGAAAAAATGTATGTGAATAGTTTTAATTTTTTTTCCCACAGATGCTGCAATATGAAAAAGATTTACATAATTGCCAATATACAAATGGTATTGGCATACTAAGTTTTTTCCATTCCTACTTGTTAAAAGTAGAGTTTGGATCCATATTTTTATAGTTCACAAGAAATTATCTTATAATTCACAAATGTGGAATATAAGTGCTAAAACCAAATAGAAATGAATGCATTTTAACTTAGAAACTCAGGGCATTTAAAACTCTGGTAAGAAATGCTGCTTAAAAAAGGAGCATTTTAGATTGTGTCAATTGCAAAGAACAAGACCCTCCAAAAACTGCGATCCTGACTCTTTAAATATCTTACAATAACACATAAACCATGGCTTGTCATATAAGTTCCAAAACTTTAATTAGCCTTTAACATACTGTTTTCTTTTGAAATGTCCCTCCTAATTATTCATTTCAGTGAAGCTGACTAATTATGCTTCTTGGATAAAAGCACATTGGCTCATTAATCTTTCTTTTTCAGTGACATATAAACAGCAGCTATGATGAACAAGATAGCATTTTTTTAATTATGATTTTCTGCCTATAAAAGATAGAAAAAGTTTGGGATCCTGAGGGAATGCCAATGTTATTTAAAGATTATAGTTATGATTGTAACATTCTTATGAAATATTAAGAAAGAGTGAAACTAGACACCATATGCAATCACTTATTATTTCTGAATTTTGTTGTCAATTAATTTCTGCCATTAGTATTTTTCATGTTGCTGGCTGTTACCATAAGCTATATTTGCTTAGGTTTTCCCAAAGCATTGATAATAGATGCAACTGTCCAATATTAATTAAGAAACCTTTAGGACATAAGAAAAAAATGCTTTTCACCATTTCTTCATTTTAAAAATTAATGAGAAAAAAAGGAATTAATCATTCAGAAGACTGTATGTTTAAAAGCTTCCTCCTTCTCTCTTATTTAGGCTTAAAACCACAACAGTCTAATTACCATTGCATTCAGTCCTATGGTTCCTATTTCTGTAAAACTTTGCCGTTACACATTATTACACTGGTTATAGAGTCCATTGCTCTGGTTTTTATATTAGAGAGCACAAAAACTACTTCTGATCTGGCAAACTTGGTCAAACTGTTGAAGCCTTGTTAATGTGCATCAGTTTATTGCTTTAGCTCCTTATTGTCTCCTTTTTTTATGTGTTCTTGATGTTCCTTCAAATAGTTTCAATTTGTAATGATTTTATTGTTATAGAAATACCTGCAATATACTAACATACACAGGTATGTTCCCTTAAAATTAATTAATTGAATGATAGTATGTTTTGGGTTGGAAGAGACCTTAAAGACCATCTAGTTGCAAACCTAGTGCCATGGGCAGGGATGCTGTCATGAATGGATGTGGGAGTTAAAATCAGTTCTTGCCTTTTGCCCAGGCCTTGGCAGTAGGTAGCAACCCCAAAACCCACTCTCGTGTGTAAGTTCTTTCAATGATGACTGATTCTGTCTATTATAAAATGAATCAGTTATTAATAGATGGGGAAACTAACAAACATAAGACTTAAAGTAAACTAATACTACACAAGAAGAAAACAAAAAGAAAAAAGACTACTGGTAGTTAACATACAGTGCACGAAAACGGTATCTTTTTCAGTTACAGCTAGCAAAGANCTCACCACCATCACAGTAAAGAATATATTCCTAATATCTTAACCTACTCTCTTCCATCCCACCCTATCATATCACTACATGCCTTAGTAAATAAGTCTCTCTCCGTCTTTCTTGCAGTTCCCTATAGGTTCTGGAAGGCTGCTATAAGGTCTTCCCAAAGTCTTTTTTAGACTGAACAATGTCAATTCTTGCAGCCTGTCTTCGTTNGGGGTAGACATCCTGCCACAGATGCCTCCCATTAGACCACATCTCAAAGCCCCATCCAATCTTTCTTGAATACTTCCGGGGATAAGGTATTCACAGCTTTTCTGGGCAACCTATTTCAGTGTCTCACCACCATCACAGTAAAGAATATATTCCTAATATCTTAACCTACTCTCTTCCATCCCACCCTATCATATCACTACATGCCTTAGTAAATAAGTCTCTCTCCGTCTTTCTTGCAGTTCCCTATAGGTTCTGGAAGGCTGCTATAAGGTCTTCCCAAAGTCTTTTTTAGACTGAACAATGTCAATTCTTGCAGCCTGTCTTCGTTGGAGGGGTGCTCCAGCCCTCTGATCATCTTCGTGGTCCTTCTCTGGACTTGGTCCTGAAGGTCCACTGGGGCCCCCAGAGCTGGATGCAGCTCTCCAGATGGGGTCTCACCAGAGTGGAGCAGAGGGACAGACGTGCTGATCACACTCCTTTTGGTGCAGCCCAGGGTACAATTTCCTTTCAGAGCTGTACGCATGCATTGCTGATTTATGCCAAGTTTCACATCCACCAGCATTCCCAAGATCTTCTCCTTAGAGCTGGTCTCAATCCTTTATCCACCCAGCAAGTATTTGTAATTCAAATTAACCTGATCCATGTGCAGGGCCTTGCTCTTGGCCCTGTTGAACTTCATAAAATGAACTTCATTTGCACACCCTCAAGTCTGTCAAGGTCCCTCTAAATGGCATCCCTTACCTCCATTGTGTTGATCACATCACACAGCTTGATGTTGTCTGCAGACTTGGTGGTGCACTCAGTCCCACTGTTCATGTTGCCAAGAAAGATTGCAAGAAAGATGTTTGAGAGTGCCTGGTCCCAATATTGATCCCTAAGCAACACCACTCATCACTGGTGTGTACATACCCCCTTGAGCTTTCACTGCGTACCTCCAAGAAGATCTCTGCTAAACTGTTTCTTATATATCATGCACCTGTCCCTTTTAAAGACCAATTTGTTACAGTTTCTCAGTGCATTTCTTGTAAAGGAAAGTCCAAAATTGGACACAGTACTTGAGAAGCAATTTCACACACAATACCAAGCAGAAAGGAGTAGCATTTTTGACCAGCTGCTTACATGCTTGCTAATGCAGCACAGGATATTTTTGGCCTTCTTTGCCATGGGGATTACTCTGCTGGTTTATATTTAATTTGCCACAGGGATACCCAGGTTACCATTACCTGGAAATCTGGTCTCTAGCCATTTGACGATATTGTGACTGTACGGGATTATGGGATTATTGTATTCCAAGGACATAACTTTGCAAATTTTGTCAAACTTCAGGAGATTTGGCTGCAAATATATTATGGCTGGCTGTGAGAATATTGCTAAAATCAAAGTAATTTACATACACGGCTCTCCCCCCACCCACACAGCCAGACATCTCACCAGAGAAGACCATCAGGCTGCTAAAGAAGCTTTGGTAAATACATGCTGCCTGTTCCCAATCTCCTTCTTCATGTAGGTGTAAATGACTTACAGCAGGATTTGCTTAAAAATCTTCCAGGGTAATGAGGTAAAGCTGATTATAATTTCATTTCCCAGATCTTTCTTTCTTTTTTTATTGAAAATAGATGTGAAATTTCCATTTTTCCATTTTGAGAGCAGCTTCACAATGTTGTCAGCTGCTGAAGATTAGCCCTAGTAGGCAGCTAAGCCCCACACAGCTGTTTATTCATTCCCCCACAGCGGGATGGGGGAGAGAATCAAAAGGATAAAAATGCAAAAGCCCAGAGTTTAGATAATGACAGTTCAATAGGTAAAACAAAACAAGGAATTAATTCACTGCTTCCTATGGGCAGGCAGGTGTTCAGCGATCTCCAGGAAAGCAGGGCTCTGTACGTTACTTGGGAAACAAAAGCAATGACATTGAATGTCAACCCCTTCCTTCTTCTTCCCCCAGTATTTATGGCTGAGAATGATGCCATATGATATGGAATATCCTTCTGGTCAGTTGGCTTTAGCTGTCTTGCTCTGTCCCCTCACAGCTTCTTGTGCAACCCCAGCCTATTCAGTGACAGGGAAGCATGAGAAGCCTGCTTTCCTGGTTGGCCTCCCCTAAGATTCTGGTCCATAAATTCTCTAACAAACATCAGTGGCAAAACTGTGGTTTTGTGCTGCTCTTTTGCATACAGCACCATTTCCCCACCTGTTTTTTTTTTGCCAGTTCCATCCAGAACTCCCATTATATTTCTCAGGTCATATGTATTCATGTACTGTCACTTGAGATACTACAGCTGTGACAATTGCTGCGGGGAAGTGTTAGAGCCTCCCTTAACATGTTCTCCCTAGATGTTTCAGCCCTGCACCTCATCCTCTGCTATTCTACAGTATTACCAACTAGCCTACTATAAATTCTTCCTTTAAATACTCTTGTTAATGAAATGTATTTAATATGTACTTTTCCCTCAAAATATATTTTTAAAAAATTTTAATTAGTATAAACTGGCACTGATGTCCACAATACTATGACAATTCATACTATCCACATGCTGGTGCCCATATTTATTTAAGCTTTTAAACATAATTTGAACCTAGACAAGAAAACGCATATCTGTTTGGATGTACCATGCATTGGATGTTTAAGACTCTTAAAAACAAAATTTTTAATGGATTTAGGAGCATTACTTTGTGCAAAATCTAAAAATTGTGCTTATAAATAACTCCTCATCCTTGTCTTATTGTATTTACATATAAATACATTCAAAAATCTTCCCCTGTAAATGTGTAATCTTCAGGTAGACCATTAAAACTGTGGTGTAGACTATTGGTTGCACAGAGATTTGATTTGTGAATAGCACTTTGAATGTCTCCATTGGCTGCTGGATGAAACCTTTGAATGATTCTTTCACCACTCTTATGCATTTAGTAATCCTTGTTTGAAAAGAGCTGACGATCCTGGTTTGAAAAGAGCTTTTGAAATACGTTAGAAAAACCTTCCGTTTTTAAAATTTTTCTGAGTAGATCAAACAGCCCTTTTGTTTCAGAATCTTCAGCTTCTTTCCTTTTACATAAATTTCTTCACCATACAAATCTGTCTGTAGAGTGATATCAAAACTGTTAACTTAAACTTTTAAACTTGAAACATTTCTTGTGTTATGACAGACTGATTATATTAAATATCAGAACAATGAGAATGTTCATGTGGTCCAGGTTTAGAATCTTTTGTTGCACAAATAATTATGACTGAGCTATTTGTCTGGACACACTTTGTCATTAACCAAGACAAAAAGAATACTCTTGAACAATTCATGTGACCTGTATAAGGTACCTATTTTAGGAAGACACAAACAATTTGTCAAAGATAATATATACTAAAAAGGGAATTGAAGGATGAAAAAAATCTTGACTAGATGCAGATATTTATAGTGCAGATGACTAGTCTGACCAAGTCACTTTAGGCTTTCTTTCTGATTAGTGAAGATAAAGAGGCAGTAGTGTGCTAGAAGAAGTTTAAATACAGTAAAAAACAGCCCTCTGGGTCAAACAGACATAGAGGACACTATCATCAATTCCACAGCCAGTGCAGCTACACTGTCTGAAAGAATAAGCTTGGTTCTTGGCCTCTGGGGCACTTACTGTGAAATAAAGCCATATCAGGTACTCGTGTTATGTAGGCTTATATATGTTATGATTAGAACTGACCTTCCACTAGAATCCTTGCAAAAAAAACATAGAGATCTTTGCCAATATGTGTCTATGCTTAACTTTCTCTTAGTGGGCTGAGAAATCTCCTTGGGACAACTCACATAGTTCAGGCAACTGAATTATGTTATTGGGATGATATTCAGTTCAAGAGAAAATATTTGATGTTAGGTGACTACACATAGTCTAGATGATTAAATTTTTTTTCCTTAATCTTTTTTTTTTTTTAAATTAAAGAATACAGTCAATGAAAGGTCTAAAGATGTGATGCAGTAACCTTAACATAGACATCAGGAGCCATTTGATATAACAAATCCATGCATCCTGACTTCCAGATTCTTCTCAGAGAGGACATAGATTTACTGTGCATTTTCATTCATAACTTCTAAGCTCATGTATATTTCTCATATACCAGAAGACCTTCGAAATCCATGTTTGGTGAGCCAAGGTCCTAATCTTTACTGACAAATTTAGATATTTAGCATAGAGTTTTAGTTCTCTCTTAAGTGCGTTTTAATTGTAGACTGAAACTAGAACTGAACTAGTATGAAATCCGCACACTTCTAAGCTATGCCAGTGCTCACTTCTGTACTGACACAGCCATCATGTCACAAGAATAAGCACTTCCATTCTGTCTCTAGGGGTCCACAGAATGTATTATATACTCACAGTAGGACTATCCATAGGACTGGGTCTATATTACTAGAGTCTGCATGGTTATGGTACAGAAAGTATTCACTGAGGTCATCAAGCTCTTGTATTTCCGAAAGGAAATATTTCCTTTTGTTCACAGGTAATTTATCATCAAAAATAGAATGCAGACAAAAAAAAATCCCTAGGTCAAGTCATGTGTCTGCTCTTGCAAGGCTCTTGATAACCTGTTTAATGGGTGTGTGTCTATGTGATTTGCAGCTTCATCTGGAAGTCTTTAAACAGAGTAAAGACCTTTTCCTGTTGTTCTAACATTCATCTAGTAAGACAAGTCTAGGTAACAATGTAATAGGCTTAGTCGAGCAAGTCTAGTAAGCTTACAAAGGAAAACACAGACAGACTGATTGTTAGCATATGCACTATATTAGTGCATTGTAAAGATCAGTACATGCAGTAAATTAAAATATTTTAAGTTAACAGATATTTATTTTATATTAACTTGAATTCTAGGAATAGTGGTCCAATATGTAGAGTTTTTGATGGTTCTTCACTTCTTGTGAGGTTAAGAGCTTTTTTGCAGAAACACAGAACCATGTCCCTCCAGGATCTCCTAAGTAAGCCAATAAACAGTTTTTCCATATGCTTATTGCATCTAAATTAAAACAAGCAAACAAACAAAAAAAACCTCAAAATCCTCAAATTCAAAAAACCCCACCAAACTCATTATTATCAAAGGAATTTTCACTTATATTTTAAATAAAGGCTGAGGAAGAAAATATAAAGAACATGAAACGTCAGAGTCCTAAACCCAGCAACCAGTCGTGCCTAAAACAAAATCTTAAATGGAGGAGCTACTTGAAGTATGTAGAGACTTATTTCATGTAAATAAAACATTAGATTCCTTCTAGTCAAAGACTGATAAGAACTTCTAGAGAATGAGTTTATTTTTTTTAATGGTGATAGAAAATAAAGCTAGACATCTAGGAAACCTCTTTAACTCAGGAAAGACAAAAATTAGAAAATCTGAAATTATGTTTTTTCTGTTAAAGTCTTATTTTAGTTAGAGGAAAACAGCATTTTGGATGAATTTGTCCCCTCATTAGTTATTCAAAGAACCTTCACACTAGTGCCTTAGGACTTGATGTCTTGCTTTTCAGTTATTAGACAGCTAATGTGTTGTCTCTGAAAAGGTAGCACTTATCCTAGACATAGTTAACTAGTTGTAATAGAGAAAACAAAATGAACAATTCTGGAATTGCTTCACAACTGAGCCATATTTAAAGTAAAAATTGCCTAGCATTCTGTTAAAAACATTAATAGGGAAAAATGTGTTTGTAAGCAAATTCTTTGTGTGCAGAAACCTCAATTACTCTTTATTTCTAATCAGCTGTTTTGAAAGAGCTTTCTCTGTAGATTTGTAATATACCCTCTAAGAAAGAAAACAAAAAATGGAGACACATCTATGCTTGTTTGAACAAAGCACTACCAAAAATTTCACCTATGCCTTGTGATGCAGTTTGAGTGTGCTGGCTGTCTTGTTCATAGTGTTGATCAACAATCAGGGCCATCAGTTTCTTGATAATTTTATGAACTAGATTTTACTTTCTGTTTTACCTCAAATATACTAAGTTCCTCTAGGATAATCTAAGACAAATTTTATTCCTGTCAGTTAAACAGCAATAGAATTAAATTTCAAAAAATTCCAAAGAAATATAACTGAAAAAAAACCCAACCTAAAGATAGTGAAAAATCCTAGCAGTGTTAAACAACTGTATTATTGAATGAATACATTCATATATTATTAAAAAATAGGTAGTTATATTTTTTTAAGGAAAAGCCCCTTAATTCAAAAAAATCTCAGTTGTATTTTTACAATTAAAAATTACTCTTTGAGATTTTTCCAGGGGATCAAAGGCTCATCATGTTTCATAACTGAGAAATAGTTTGCAGGAGTTGTTTGTATGTACAGCTGCATCAACAACCATCATCTTCTTAAAAAGAGCTTCCTTTTTGGTAGGAGAAATGTATTTTTATAGACAAATATAAATGCTTAACACTTTGAGGTGTAAATTATGAATTTAAAACTTAGTAATATCTCTGGAATGCAAGACTACTAATTATATAATTTCTGTGGAAAAAAAGAATTTTGATAATCTCACAGTTCAGTCTTAATTATCTTATTCCTTATTAATATTTGAACACTCACTTGTGGATTGACATCACGTTTACATCAGTACTTACACAGTGTAATTGTTGAATATTGACACTAGATGCCCTGTACAGCCTACGGAATTTCATGGAAGTGGCTAGCTCTTCCCAGGGGCTATAGATGAGACCTTGGATATTTAGTAATTTAGTAATCTCTGTTAAATTCCTTTAATTTTGTATTTAATCCAAAACTAATCCATAAAGTTCTGTCTCTCTTTTTAACCTCTGCAGTGCTATGGGCAGTGAGGATATCTAACAACAAATATATTAAATTAAATCTGTGCAAAAATTTAAACCACTTAGTGCAAAAGTTTTTATAAAGCCTGTTTCTACAGATGCTTGGGTTTTGTATATTCTTGTACCTCAAAATGGAGCACTGACTAGAGATATCTTAAGAGCTTGAATTAGTTGGTGGGTTTGCATGAGTTACCACAGAACTATTTAAGGATACTAACTCATGGCATATAAACAGTATAGTCAGGTCCGCAGGGCTGTGTTTAGCCCAGAGCTGATACATTTCCAATTTCATAACTAGCTCCTTTGTAACTAGCTGAGACATTTCTGCACAATGCACAGCACTAGACTGGACATACCTGTAGGCTGTTGAATCCATGGTAAATCACATTCAATGAGTAACTGGCCTGTTTTTCAGAGTGACTGAAGCTCTTCAAATAACACTGGGGATTTAAAATAAAATTATAAAAATGTCAAGGATAATTGTAGTTTATTAAAAATACATAATTCCCTATATTATAAATCAAATGACTCTGGAGTAAATTCTGGTGGGTATGAGGATGTTGTTTGTTTTCTTTTAATTCTAAATACAATATTGTTTTTACAACATAAACCAACTAGCTCTGTTTGGAAATTCAATACCATTATGCCACATAAGAAATGTTAAAATATGGATAAAATTAACTGGACAATTACCTTGTGCCTAAACTTCAGATGCTTGTATGGATTTTTTGCCGTTGGTTGTGTTGGCTTTTTTTATTTCAAGTGCTGTTTCCATCATATAAGAATTAATTAACGTGGTTGTCTTTTTGTTCTCCAGAGACACATCTGCGAAACTAAGTTTAAGTACTTAAGTTAGACAGATTGGCTCTGTTCCATCCTTTCTGGGAAGAAGAACAGACTATTCCTGTGATTTATATTCTAGCCATATGAGTAATGGGCTTTTATTATGCAGAAATATTTTTTTAGCCATTTAGTTTCCTTTCATTTAGTAATTGAAACCACTGGGACTTAAACAAGTGCTTAATCAGTCACTTGCATGCTTTGGCAAATAGTTTACATCATCAGAATCAGAAGGACCATGTAGATGCAAGGAGAACATTTTCAGAGACTTCAGTCCAAGGAGATGCAAGACAGCTTTAAACAGAATTGGTCCTTATTTAATCATTCTTCAGACAATGCTTTTGCTCTCTCATCAAGATGTAATACAACAGAATTTTACCCTGGATAAGGAGATGAGAGAAAGAACAAATCAATTAATTGAAGTTGCTTTCATTCATTACTAAAACCACTCCTACCAAAAACCATTAATCACAGAAGCCTCTTACAGCATTGTCCTTAGCTCTTCCAGGGTTTGCTGAGATCTTGGTCCATTGCAGATCAGTTTGCACGTGGACTCATATTTATAGGTGCTTTTCATTTCAAAGTTTTTAATTTCAAATTTTTCCTTTTTTTTAATAGACCTTCCTAAATATATCTATCGTAGTGTTAAGCACATTTTGTATTTTCCCTATGCTTTCTTTGAAACAGAATGCACAGAACACACAGGCATCTATTTACATCTGATTTTCAAAGTTGTATCAGTTTTCAATTCTTCATTGAGAATCTTTATCAACTTTATTCAAGACCATGACTTTGCCACAAAACTGGTAATAAAAACATGAGACAGATGTTAGATATACAGAAAATGATATATGCAAATATAGCTCGATTGGTGCTCACATCAAGATACAGGCAAACACACACACACACAGATCTATTTTTAGTAGAAAATATTTTCATCCCCACCATTTAGGTTGATTTCTCTTTTTTTGAAGACAGATGTCTCCTTCCTCAGAGTCTCACACAATATGCAAAGGATGAATTTATAGCATTTAGGCAAGATCTTGAAAAGTAAGGTATAACTTTGAACATCCACATAAGAAATGTGACCTATTTTTTTTAAAAAACATGTATTTAGGAGTACCTGAAAAGTTAAAAATAAATTTATTTTTTTTTCAATACCTGGATTTATTCACCTGTTAAATCAGTGATATTTTGGAATAATTTCATTGAAAAAGAGAGAACTAGAAGAACAGTATACCCTCAAATCCTCTTCCTTTTGACTTTTATAACCTTACTCTTTAGCACTCAGATGAAATTAATTTTCGTTTCCCATTTAATAATACTCCACCTAAAACTGGCTCAAACATGTAGGCCCACTGCCTGCTGCTGAGACCAATCCTTTTACCACCCACTCACCTCTGTCTATTTTCATGTGGCCACAAATGAATTTCATAATTTATTTTATCAGTATCAAAGCTAATTCCATTTTTTGCAAGATTTTTCTTTACTTGGATAAGAAAGGTAATTTGACACCTTGCAGAGGCACAGGAGCAGATGCTGTAAAAGAAGGGTTCAGGCAGGATTTGGAAGAGAGAAGGTTCACACTGTGTTTTCAGCTTGGCGCAATCACAGATCAGCTGTTATGTCATGTCAACATTTCGCATCTAAAAGAGACACAATAGTAGATATCCACTATAAACCTAGGTTCTTGATTTACACTTCTGTCACAGTTGTTAGGGTGTCCATTTCATTTAAGTAAAAGTAAGTAACTTGTTGACACAATAAGATGGCAGTATTTCTCAGCCTGTACTTTAGATAGTTCCATTAATACCTTTAAATTAATTTAATAATCATTATATGCAACAAAATACTTTTCCAAAATCATTATGCAAAATGTTGCATATCTGTTAGGTGCTGCTAAGGGAAGGCAATCTAACTGTTCTGTAGGCAGAAAATACAAGCATAATAAAAATAGTAAATATGAGCCTTTCAACTTGAGATTAATACACTTCTTCTAGTTCATCTTTGCACATAAATACAAACACAAGTTCTTATTCTCAATGCACAAAGATCCATTTTTGCTATGAGGCTATTATGTACTTCTGTATTGGATTGGCATGGTAAAGTTTTGAAGGAGAGAAGTGTGGGGGGCAAGGTGTTTTTCAGATTTGATTTTATTTCTCATTATCCTACTCTGATTTGATTGGTAACAAATTAAACTAATTCCCCCAAGTCAAGTTTGTTTTAGTCGTGGTAAACTGATTGAGTGATCTCTCCCTGTCTTCATCTTGACCCACAAGCTTGTAATTTTATTTTTTCTCCCTTGTCCCACTGAGGAGAGGGAGTGAGATGGAGTGCAGCTTTGATGGGCTCCTGGCATCCAACCAGGCACAACCTACCACAACTCTGTTTCCTAATCAAACATAAAAAATATTCCTTTACTAAGGTTATTTCATTTCTTAATGTGATTTTTATTTTGTTATTTAATTATAATTTTCAACATAGTGTCCATGTGTATAAATACTTTGTCAAGACTGAAAGGAATATTCAGCCTAAATCCACATAGTTTCAGTCGCAGGTTTAAGAGACAGCAAGGGAAACACTAAAACAATGATCTGAACTTTTTTCACTGCATATGAACATTTCTTCTTGCCATTTCCAGCATGATTGCTTCAATGCCATACGACACTTCCTCCCACTCAGCAGATGTCTCTCCCCATACTATCATCTCACAGTTTCCTCTTTATTCCTGCAGCCAATTGCTGAGGAATAAGCACCATCCTGCAGCGACATGCTCAAGTTGAAACCCATACAACTGGAAGTGTCTTATCAGTTTAGACTTAATGTGCAATTATCTTCCTGCTTTGGAGAGCCAGACTGCGGACACGTGCACGCACACAGACACCTTTGAAGTCAGACACTACTTAGAGGTGTTAGCTGATGCAAATACCTTTTGCAAATTATTTCTGAGGTGAGATCCCAAATCCCACATTTTCCACAGCCAAGAAGTCTTTTAATCAGATGAACTTGCAAATATAGACCTGGTATTGAGTTAGGAAACCAATTCATTTTTGCTTTTTATGATCAGTTTCTGCATATCAAAATATACTGCTGTATATCAAATAATGATTCTAATTTGATATAAGAACCAGTCACATGTGAATCTTGTACACTTGGTTATTGATATTTTTGCTGTTATTGTTTGTTTTCTTATCTCATTGCTGTTTCCAGTAAATTTTTCTTATCTTAACCCATGATTTACCTTTTGTGCCCCCAGTTCTCCTCTCCAGCCCACCTCAGGGGAGGGGAAAGGAGAGCAGGGAGCAAGTGGTGAATGGTTTTAATGGGTGCATTAAATTGGAGAATATCCTTCTTAAACCACAATGGGGGGGGGGGGGAAGGAAATGTTCATCTGTACAGATATTTATCATTTATTGGAAGTTATAGTTCATGGATAGCATTTGATGGCTCAGAATGGAATTTAGATAGTCCACAGAAACAAACAAACAAACAGACTAAAAAGACTAGATGAAGAATTGCATGATTCTGGTCATATCTGAAAGCTGAACGTAGAACTGAAGCTGCTTTTTATGGACTCTATCCATGTGAGGTAGAAAGTTTGTTTTTCTTCCCACAGTTCACCAAACAGTTGCTCAAACTATGCTTAAGACTTGTACAAGTGACAACTTGAAAAGAAAGGCAAAATACAGCATTACTCAAACTGTTGTCTTGAGACACCTTCCTCAAAGATATCAATCTTTCATTCTTTCTGAATGGAATCAACTTCAACTGCAAGAGTTATGAAACAACTTGTTAAGTTTTTGACACATACTAGGCAGAAAGGAAACAATCTTTAAATCATGAGTCCCTATGGAAAGTGTGAATGATGGCCTTACAATTTATGAATTTCTTAAGGTCAATTTAAAATCAAAAAAACCTAGTCTTTCTAATATGAGAGATATTCTAGTTTATATAATGAAAATATGTAAGGAGCAGTCACTCATTCAATTTGAAGCTAGCTATTTTCTGTTAGCCAGTTTTCCACATTCATCTTAAATATCAAGAAAATTTTTTATATAATTTTTTAAAAATCATATATCCTAGCATGTAATCAGCGGTTTTGATAGATTCATTTGATTAACATATATTTGTGACATGTAGTTTAAGACATAAAATTTTCTAAATAATGAATATAATCTCTTGAGAACAAGTAAGAGTATATCAAAATCAAACTTAACTTTGTTTCTTTTTACAGAATAGCGTTTATTCTTACCATCATGCATTTTTTAATATTTCTGATATATTTATATTGTCTAAATTTTTCTTCTATCAATAAATAATGCTCATCTTCAAGCACAGAGATAAATGAAGTTTCTGTAATCTGTGTATATGGTTTACAAGGATATTTAGTTATTCTCCTTGTTATGAACACCAGTGAGGACTACATGGTCCTTGGGCCAGGTTGTGTGTTCAGTCTTGCATCAATATATGTATGTAGGGTCCAGGAATCACTAAACACTCTTGAGTGTATTTTCTGTTTCTAACCCAAAAATCTATGTATTTTCTCCTGAACAAGCATTTAAATTAAGCTATTACAGAATGTAGGCTATCAGAGGTACATAAAATAGAAGACAGGAACTAATATGAAATAGTTTAAAACAATATAAGCAGACACTTTACATCCCTGGTTGGTCTTTTTTTATGTTTATTTGGATTTATAAAGCCAAGATACTTTAGAAATGTTGCTTAGCTTCAAAATAAAATTCTTTGAAGTCTGATTAAAAGCTCAAGCAGGCCCAAGCAGATATGTTTTGCTTACTCGCTAAAGAAGATAATTAAATTTTTTAAAATTGACTCTTACAGTTTCTGATGCATTAGTGAATAGTATGGAGGGAAAAGGACTGTAAATCTGGGTGGTTCAGAGTTATTATCACAGGATGAGGTTAAGGTCATTAAGGTAAGCTACAAACTGTTTGAAAGGTTCAAGGCAATAAAACAATACCTACATGGCAGTATGCTAAACCGTAGGTTGGACTTGATGATCCCAAAGTCTTTTCCAAACTATTCAATTCTGTGAATATTCGATTCTGTGAGTCTGTGATCTATCCTTCTCACAGTGCTTTTTCTCAGATAGGTCAGCCAACTATATGAAGTAATATTTCAGTGTGGACATACTAGAGTTTTCTGTAGATCTTTTGTAAAGTCACATTTCTCTGGTTATTCACGTAAAGCTTGAGGTCTGTACAATGACCTTCTAGTGGTCCTTATTCTCATAGGCATTAATGTATGGGGGAACAAAAACTGTTCAGACAAACTTAATTGTTCTGATCTCCAAAGAACAAGTGAATCAGATTGTAAGTGTATATTCTAGATAGTTTTCAGGCTTGTTTCTGAGAGTGCAGCTGTCAAAACCAGTTTTAAGAACCTTTGAAGAATAGCTGGCATATTGGTTTATACTTGTTTATTTGTTTGTTTGTCTTGTTTTCTTGTCATTTTGGGAAATTTTATAAGACTGAAAGACAAAAATTCTTACAGGATTTACTTTCTTGACTGATGGCAAAAGCAATTGAAGAATACAGGGCTTTGCTATAAAATAAGTGAACACTGTAGGAAAACAGGGGGAGGATAAGCATCACAAGTAATATTAAGGAATGAAGTCCTAAAGAGTCTATTTTAGATTAAGCAGAAGTGTGCAGCTGTGCCTGGTTTGAATTAAAGTATTCTGTTTTCAGAAGGAAGTGACATTATTGACATCATCTGTGGAGCAGACTTGATACCAAAATATACCATGAATTTTAATAAAATCTATAACATTCCTCTTTTACTGTACCCTTTCAGAGTATTTTGAAACCCCAGTATCTTGGATTAAAAATAATAATAGGTATAGTTCACGGTTAATATGTAATTGTTCATTATAAATCTATGGGAGCTTATTTTTTAAAGTATGGTTTAATTCTTTAGGCATGATTTAAATCTTTCATAAAGTTAAAAGAATTGATTACACTATTCTAATGTATTTGTGCTGTTAAAAACTCTTTGGTTTTGTTTAGTTGGTTTTGGTTGAATTGCATTTTCATTCAATTAAAAAAAAAGCCATGAAGGATTTGTGTAAAAGTTCACTTATACCTGCACAATTAACTACCTGTCAACTGGATTGCTGTGTTGTCTACATGGTAACTATTTTAAGTAGATGGAGCAAAGATTTCAGTGGATAGAAAGTCAAAACATGAGATAACAGGCTCTTTGAAATGCTTAAGTCACATTAAGCAAATATATCGGTAGTTCCGACAGAAATGATGACTATTTATTTTTTTATATTCATACTCTGATGTAGTCTAAAAGAATATTTAGAACCATTCTAAAGCAGTGCTACTCATTGTCAACATGGATGAACTTCAGTGCTCATTTTTCTTCATTTTTGGGTATCCTGCAGTTCCACATTTCAAAATTTCTGAGTGAAAGCACATTTCCAAAGTCCTCATTTTCGAGTACATGTCTTCTGAGTCTCCTGAGTCTTTATATATATCTTAGAATTAACTATCAGATGATGGTTCCATCTGCCATAGTTTCCACAGTACTATGGCTTAATGCTGAAGTATTTGGCTCTCAAGATTAATCTCTTCTAATAATTCAGGTTTAGGTTATTAACAAGACATCAAGACAGGTAGACTTCATTTAAGACACTGGGAAAATTCATTCTGACTTATCCATATCTTGGTCTTGTCTTTCTTGTTCTCACATTTTTCAGCAATTCCCTGTTTAAATTGCTCGCTGTTACTCTTCTAAACTCTCTTCAATGTTTCCATGTCAGCAGAGCTGATAACTCAAAAGAGGAAGGAAAAATAGAATATAGAATATCCTGATTTGGAAAGGTATTCACAATGATCATCAAAGTTAAATGCTTGCCCTGTACAGGTGTCATGGTTTAGGAATGGTATTCCACAATTTAGTGTTCCCACTGAGACCCATGCGCCACTTGCTTGCTCCCCCCAACCCTCCCCTTAAGGGGAATTGGAGACACAAAAGGCAGGATCACAGGCTGAGAAAAGAATAATTTACTGGAAACAGCAATGAGATAAGAAAATTGATGTAATTGCAGCACTATAAGTAACAAAGTGTATGAGATTCACATGTGGTTTCTTGGAACCAGTGCCACATTTACTCAACCCAAAGGAACCCCTTCTCCCCAGAAGGGACTCCCTTCCCCCCGCCTCTGGCAATGATATGATATAATTGCCATGTCCTAGCCATACCTCCTTCTGGCTACTGCAAAAATTAACCCTGTCCTGGCCAGAACCAGGGCAGCAGGACAGCCCCAAGAATCACAGCATGTGCCTGACAGAATATTGTAAATGTTTCTTTAACTCTGTCAGGCTTGGTGCCATGACCACTTCCCTGAAGAACCTGTTCCAGTGCCCAGCTGGATGATGGCTGTTTTCCTAATATCAAATCTAAACCTTCTCTGACACAACTTCATGCCATTACATTGGGCCCTAACACTGGTCATAAGAGAGATCAGTACATTCCCCTTGTGCGGAAACTGCAGATGATGAAGTCTCCCCTCTTCCCCAGGCTGAACCAAGTGACCAAAGGCACCCCTCATATGGCTTCCCCTCCAGGCTCTTCACCATCCTTGTGGCCCTTCTTTGGATGCTCTCTAATAGCTGGACATTTTTCTTATCTTGTGGCATCTAAAACTGCACACAAGAACTGGAGGAGAGGCTACACTAGCAAAGACTGGTGATTAGCGAAAGAGGTGATTTTCCTGATCTTTTGACCAGCTAGTGATGCACCCCAGGACACAGCTGACCCTTCTGGCAGTCATGTCACACTGCTGACTCAGTGGGATGGGACTTAATGTTAGAAGAACCAAGATCTGAATAGTGGAGACTAGTAAGTTTATAAGAGTAGTGGTTTATAGAGGCTGAAATACTACTGAACCAAGTGGGACCCAGCACCTGACATGTGATGTGTTTGAGATTTTTTTCCTCTTTTTATTCTTGCAGAATTGTCTTCTGCCATCTGAGACAGAACAGAAAGTCTTTAAACATGCTTACAGAAAGCCAAATTATTTAATTACCTTAACATGATGATTTTTATGTAAAATAAAGTAACAGATGGTAAGGTGTAGGTCTAGAAACAAAAGACTTTTACAATTATTTATGAAGAGGTGAAAATGAACAGATCTGCATAGATTTTATATCATAAAAATGTAGAAAGCAATTTCCAAGCTGATTGGAATAGGATGCCATTAAAATTGCTTCTTAAGGGAATGTTTTAAGTGCCTGTTTTTCAGAATGAAGTGCCTGTAATTCATGGGCACATATAACAGCTGTACTGGCCTCTGAGTAAATGCAGTCATATTTCCATGTATTTCAAAATTTTCATAAGTTATATGATTTATGTAAGAATTTATGGTTACTCAAAAGCATCAGAAATGCAATTTAAGTGTTACTACTGATAAGACTTGCCAAAGGATTAACATCAGCAGATTTATTTTCTAAACTTTATTGTCGTTGTATACCATACCTCTTCTAATATCATGTCTCTGTACTACAATAATTTCATTGTAAAGTGACTGAGAGAATAAAATCCAGCTGAAAAAATATAATTAAAAAAGACATAATAAAGATATATATTTGTAAAAACATTCTTATAATTACAATTTTATTCATAGAGAAAAGATGGAGTTTATTTACAAGAACATTTCACCTCATCCTGACAAAAAAAGCACCAAGTATTCTCTCATGAATTAACCTGAATCTATATAGATTTGGTATGGTTTTCCTATTATCAGTGTATGTAAAAGTTTTACATAATTTGCCGCAACGTAAATATTCTGACATTGCACCTCAAGTCATGTTGTTATTCTTGACACTCACTGTATACTGTGTGATATGTTGCACAGCTGGCAAC
>VZTZ01021796.1:10816-27437 GCA_013400955.1 Drymodes brunneopygia | reverse complement strand
CTGGCTCCAGCCCTGGGAGCATCAGGAGATGTGGAATGTGGATCCAGCAGTGCCTCTCCCAGGACAGGCTGTGTGAATCCTGGCTGAGCACTCAGGAGGACCCTGCAGAGCTTTTTGTCTGGTTGGAGATGCTCAGTCTGGGCTCACAGCTCCCACAGTTATTCCCAGCTCAGTTTTTGGGACCAGAGCCCATCTGGGAGTCCCTGAACTGATCAGTGGGGGTCTGAGTTCCCCCCAAAGCCATACACACAGAGCCCAACTCTTTCCTTAGCTGGCATGACTCAGAATTCCCAGAATACGAAAATATTGGCTCTGAGGTGACCCATTTTTGGTCTGGAGTTTTGTTCAAATTTTGGTCAGCCCTGCTTTGAGATTTGCCTGCAAGTGGCTTTTGGGTTTGGGGACACAGCAGAGAGGAGGTGGCTGCTCCCTTTGTCATTCTGCAGATCAACAAAATGCTGATTTCAGAGGAAATATTTGTATGGTCGCTGCTAAATGGCAGTGATGGAAACTTTCCATGCCTGGAAAATCTCCTTGGTGGTGTCAATTGTCCATTTAAAACCACAGGAAAAACAGCAGTGGTTAAACCTGGATAAGTTCATTTTCGAGGTGCGTGAAAATTCCTTGCAATGCATTTTTTAGTTCACCTTTATTGATGTCCTGCCAAGGCTCCTTAGGTCAGCAGGAGCTCCAGCCTGTCCTGCTGCAGAGGACACAATCCCTGCTGTCCCCGTGGCTCTGCAGGGATGTCACAGCAGCCTCTGGTGGCCGCAGGAGCAGGGACTTGTTGTTCTGTTGGACACAAGACACTCAGGCAACTCAGGAGCTCAGCCACCAAGGCTGGGCAGAGAGCAAAAAGAGCCCCAGCCTCTCTTTATTCTTATATTGATACCTTTTTACANGTACAAGTTTTTACAGGAGCTGAGATGTCAGCACTTCAGGGGACAGCTGTCAGTGGAAATCAGGCCAGGCTGAGGAGCACTGAGGAGAATTATTTCAGATTTGCTGGCAATTAGCATCTGAGCGTGTCTGATTTCAGAGCAGACGGAGGGTTTTGGAAGAAGCCTCATTTTTGAGGGTTTTTGGGAGGAGAAGCAGCAGCACATGTTCCCTTCCCCTTGGCAGTGCTGGGGGAAGGGGGGAAGCAGATGAAGTTGAGCTCTGTGCTCAGAATCTCCTGAGCTGGAAGGGATCATCAATCCAACCCCTGGCCGTGCCCAGNTCCAACCCCTGGCCCTGCACAGACACCCCAAAAATCCCACCCTGGGCATCCCTGAGCGTTGTCCAAACCCTCCTGGAGCTCCCAGCCTTGGGAATGTGCCCATTCCCTGGGGAATGCTCAGTGCCCAGCACCCTCTGGGGGAAAAACCTTTCCCTGAAATCCAGCCTAACTCCTGGTAAACTGCATGACATCCCTCCACACACATGTATAAAATGAAGGGGATTATTGCACTGTTGGGCATGAAAGAAACACGCAGCTTTTTCAGCAGCAGGTTAGGACTGCACCAGGTAGGACTAGAAAAGGGGCTTACTTTTCTTTATTTTGTTATTTTTATATTTTGTTCAAGACAATTGTGGATTGGTCAATGAGGTTACTACCTTTACAATTTTATAGGATAATGACATAGTCAATCATCTTTCTCCACCTTAGGAGAACGGAATGAAAACAATTTAGAAGTTTAAAACAATTTAGGCTGGTTACAAAAACAAGGGACTAGGTTTATAGAAAATGCATGAGAAATTTTACTACAGAAGTAAAAACATAGAACACTGCAAAAACCAGGGAGACAGATGATAAGTGGACAAATGAAATCAAAAACTGAAAAATTCTGAAGGAAGACGTAACGAGTGCGCTTCGCTTTGCGAAAAGATCCCAATTCTGATTTTTTTTTTTTTTGTCCTCCAAGTACGAGTTTTCAGAAATCCCCATGCAATAATGAAAATCCTTCTCCCCTTCTGCAAACTGTTTCTAAAACGACCCCTGGGCCTGTCAAACCATCTGAGCTGGCAGAGCAGGAGCAGCTCAGGGTGCCGTGAGCAGCTCTGGGTCCCATGATCAGCTCTGGGCCCCATGAGCAGCCGTGGCTCCCCCCCTGTGCTCAGTTGGCAGATGTGAACGGGGTGATCGAGGAGGAGTTCACCATGGCCAGGCTGTACATCAGCAAGATGAAGTCGGAGGTGAAGTCGCTGGTGAACCGCAGCAAGCAGCTGGAGAGCGCCCAGATGGACTCCAACAGGAAGATGAACGCCAGCGAGAGGGAGCTGGCGGCCTGCCAGCTCCTCATCTCCCAGGTGGGGCTGATCCTGCCTCCTCCTCCCAACCTTCTGGTGCCTTGGGGTGGCTCTCTGGGACTGAGGCCAGGCAGGGTTCAAGTGGGGATTTATTAAAAACCTTCAATAGACACACCTTGGGCAGGCAGAAGCCTCCCCGAGGCTGCAGCCGAGATGGGCGATGGGCACGAGTTTCTCAGTCAGATTTAAGTTTGATTTATTTGCATATCAGGCATTAATCCTCCAATTACAGCTTCAGGGAATGAAATCACATCCCTCTACCCCAGTTTGCTCCCCTCCCCCAGTTTGCTCCCCTCCCCAGTTCACTTCTGTTTATACTTTTCAGGCTTTTGAGGTGAACCACGGGTACCGCGGTGGCTTTTGAGTTAAGATGCCGTAATTCAGACACTGTCTTAAATTTTGTCCCCAAAATAGAATATTGCAATTCTATTTTGGGGTGTTTTCACTACAAACTTTGCTGTTTTCTGTTTAACCATGAAATTTTCATGGTTCAGGTTGTTGGCAAGAGCCTTCTAGTTCAGGTTTTTGGCAAGAACCAAACCATCAGGATGGCTGAGGAGAGTGGATTTGAGGTTCAAAGATCCCAAAGCCACCTCCAGGCTGGTGTCCAGCTGCCTTTAAAAAGCTGCTGCTGTTGGTTCATCACCAAATCAGGACCTTCCAGGGATGTTTTGGGATTACTGCCTGAATTTTATTAAGTGTGACCTCTAAAAACACAGTTTTGATCTCTGAGCTCCTTCCCAGACCCTTTGCTGTGATTTCTTCGAGCCGTCACCTCCTGGGTGTGGAAATTCAGTTTTTGCTCCTTTTTCCCTGAATTCCCAGGGCAGGGCTGTGCTGCTCCCATCTGACTGCAATTCCCTGTCTTTCCAGCACGAAGCAAAGATCAAATCCCTGACAGACTACATGCAGAACATGGAGCAGAAGAGGAGGCAGCTGGAGGAGTCCCAGGACTCCCTCAACGAGGAGCTGGCCAAGCTCCGCGCTCAAGGTACAGCTCTGGGTCTCCTGGTCATCGTTTCTTTTACCAGAAGGACTCAGTTTTGTGTTTTAATGATGTGGAAAATTATAAAAAACCCACACAGATACTTCAGCAAACAGCTAAATATGCCGTAAAATTCTGGGATAAGGATTTATCCAAATTTCAGTAAATTCCCTGCCCCGTTCCAAACAAAGCTGCTTCCCGTGGATGTTCACAAGTTGGGTCTTTCCCTGCTGGCTTCATTTTCAGGATTGCTTGGTTTTCCCTTTCCAATTTGATGTGGAAAACGTGTATCCAAAGCAGTTCTTGCAACTTTGCTAAGCTCCTGGGTTCTATAAATTTATAAACCTGCAGCTTTCAAATCAGCCTGCATTTCTGCACAAGGGATTTTCCCTGACTGAGGGAGCAGACTTTTGTTTTTTTAAAAATTTTTTATCATCTCCTGCATTGTTAGAACAGAGTTTATTCCATCTTCTGGAATAAATTAAGTTTGCTAAAAAAATTAAATTTAAAAATTTAAAATTAAATTTAAAATTAAATAAAAAAAATTAAAATTTAAAATTAAATTTAAAATTTGAAAATTCAAACTGTCTCCACCTTTGAACAGAAAAAATGCACGAAGTCAGCTTCAAGGACAAGGAGAAGGAGCACCTGACACGGCTCCAGGATGCAGAGGAGATGAAGGTAGAAATTTTGAAGGAATTTCTTGGTGGGATTGTTCACTGGGGTGGAATTTTGTCTTCCTGTTCACATGGCCAGAAATTACATTGATTCCCCTCTGTGTTACAGTCATTTTTTTGCTGCTGGAGCTCTGCTGAAAGTCAATTTGCTCAGTAACTGGGGTTAATATCATTTAGGTACTGATAAATTTGATTAAAAAGGAGGCTACTTCCCCAAAGTTTGGCTGGAATTCTGATTATCTCCTGGAAATAATAATGAAATACATAAATCTGTTTTCTGGTATTTTTCCTTTGGGAAAGCAAAGAAATGTTTGCAATAATGAGCTGTTCTGATGGGGTTGGAAATTGCAGACAAGGAAAAATACAGTTTTACAAGGAGAGTGAGAGAGGTTTGCCAGCTGCAGAACTTTTTCCTTCCATTATAAAAATGTTAAGTGATTAAAGCAGTTGTAAAGTGATTAAAGCAGCTGTAATTAAAATGGTTATACCTTACAACTCCAAGGAAAAAAGCAAATCTTTTGTTAGCAATCTGAAGGGATAAATCTAGTTTTTCTTGCTGCTTGAGGCATATTTACTGCTAGAATTTAAAGTTAAAGAACAATTTCAATAGCAGGGCTGTGGATAAACAGCTCTCAGAGGTTTGGGCTTCAATTCTGCCACAGGCAGAGGTGTACAAGGATTTCCTGGGTGAATAAGCAGGAGAAATAAGAGAGGATTGGTGTAAAATCAGTGCCACTTGTGGCCAAACCCTGGCTTTTCATGCAGAGCTTTTTGCAAGAAAATGAGTCCAAATTTTTGTACATCCATTGGTAAAAGTGAATTAAACACTTGGATGAGCAGGCACAGAGATTTGGGATTACAGAAGGAAAGTTCCAGGCAGATTCCTGAAGGGATTTGGTGATTTTCCTTCAAATCTGGAGTTTGAATAAGAGGGAGCTGTGAGTCCCTGGATTGTTCTGATTCCTGAATGGTTTTGGTAGCTTTCTCTCAAATCTAGAATTTGGGTGAGAGGGAGCTGTGTGTCCCTGGATTGTTCTTATTCCTGAATGGATTTGGTGATTGTTTTCCCTCAAATCCAGAATTTGGGTGAGAGGGAGCTGTGTGTCCCTGCATTGTTCTGATCCCTGGCTCTGGTAATTTGGTGATTTGGTGATTGTTTTCCATCAAATCCAGAGTTTGGGTGAGAGGGAGCTGTGTGTCCCTGGATTGTTCTGATTCCCGGCTCTGGAAATTTGGTGATTTTGGTGATTGTTTTCCATCAAATCCAGAGTTTGGGTGAGAGGGATTGGTGTGTCCCTCAGTTGTTCTGATTCCTGAATGGATTTGGTGGTTTTCCCTCAAATCTGGAGTTTGAATAAGAGGGAGCTGTGTGTCCCTGGATTGTTCTGATTCCCGGCTCTGGAAATTTGGTGATTTGGTAGTTTTCCCTCAAATCCAGAGTTTGGGTGAGAGGAAGCTGTGTGTCCCTGCATTGTTCTGACTCCCGAATGGATTTGGTGATTTTCCCTCAAATCTGGAGTTTGGGTGAGAGGGAGCTGTGTGTCCCTGCATTGTTCTGATTCCTGGCTCTGGAAATTTGGTGATTTTGGTAATTTTCCCTCAAATCTGGAGTTTGAATAAGAGTTTGAATGCTGTGTGTCCCTGCACTGTTCTGATGCCCGTCCTTGGTGTTTGCAGAAGGCTCTGGAGCAGCAGATGGAGAGCCACAGGGAAGCCCACCAGAAGCAGCTGTCCAGGCTGAGGGATGAAATCGAAGAGAAGCAGAAAATCATCGATGAAATCAGGGAGTGAGTTCACCCTCTCCCTCCCTTCCTGCCCTGGGATGCTCTGGGGTTGGTTTTGGTGGATTTGAGTGATGTTTCCTTGCAAGTTCTGCCCTTACACGCAGCAGCCAAGCCTGTAATTATTTTGCAGGCTGGATTACAGGGCCTGATTCTTTATTGGGGAGCTTTAACAAGGCCATAAAAATATAGAGTTTTTAAAAAAAAAGGGAAACGTTGCACCTGCTGTTCAGTGAGTGAGAGAAGCTCGGAGGAGAGCAGGGATTTTAAAGGATCATGGAATCATTTGGGTTGGGAAATGCCTTTAAGGTCACCGAGTTCAGCCACCACATTCCCAGGAAGGGTTTGAGATCCTCTCACAGCACCCAGACCTTCTGAGAGTCTGGGGGACTCCAACAGATCCCATTTTCACACATTTTTATATTTTTTCCTCCCACACCAACTCTAACATAACACTCTGTTATGTTTTGCTCCTGTATTATCTTTTTCTCAAATCTAGGTATTCTTTTATCATATTTATTGTGTGTCCAAAGATTAATTGTAGGGAAATGAGGAAGGAGGGCAGAAAGATGCCAACAACAATTTGTGCCATCCTTTAAGGCAAAGGAAAAAAAAATCACTGAATTTAACTCTCCAATATTTTAAAATAATGTCCCTCAGGTTCTTTATGCTTCATTTTTTTCACAATTTTCCAGTACAGACCCACAGCTTTACTTTTTCTCTGCACACTCCCATTTTGTTCATGGAGAATTACCTTCCCCTTCCTTCCTTCCTTCCTGAATTCCTGAATTCCTGAATTCCTTCCTGAATTCCTTCCTTCCTTCGTGAATTTCTTCCTTCCTGAATTCTTTCCTGAATTCCTGAATTCCTTCCTAAATTCCTTCCAGAATTCCTTCCAGAATTCCTTTCCTTCCTTCCTTCTGTCTGAGCTGTGCTGACTTTTCCTTTCCCATCCCCAGCATGAACCAGAAGCTGCAGCTGAAGCAGGAGAAGCTGAGTGCTGATTATGATAAATTAAAAATCGAGGACCAGGAAAGGGAAATGAAACTGGAAAAACTCATGTAAGTGCACATTTTCCTCACCTGGAACCCCTGAACCTCTTCATGTGTCCATGGAAAATGTGTTAGGGAGAGAGGGATTTGTGTTGGAATATTCACCCTAAAAAAATATAATTTCAATAGCAAAGCCAGCATAATAACTACTAATAAATAATTACCAATTATTATCATTATTATCTATTTTCATACCACGGGCTTTTCAATAGTGGCTTTGATAATTGCTCTGATTTTTATAAAATATCACAGCAAGTGTTAATCTCTCATTCCTAAATACACAGCAAAAACAAGCAAGAAAGAAGTTGGGAATTTTTGGTGGGGTTTTGTTGATTTTTTTGGGGGGGATTTTAAATCTGGTATCTGAGTAAAAGCCTTTCCTGGAAATGAGAAAAACCCCATGTGTGGACACAAAGATGGAGGTGGTGACTGAGCCCTTGCACGTGACAAAATTGGATATTTTGGGGCAGTGAAAGCAGAATTAGAAATGTACAATTTGCTGCCACCTGCAGCTGTGGGTGCTGGTGGATTCTCCTCTGTTCAATATGAGGGATTTGTGTTCCCTGTTCCTTTTTTTTCAGACTCCTTAATGATAAAAGGGAACAAGCAAGAGAAGACCTTAAAGGGCTGGAGGAAACAGTGGTAGGTCTTAATTACAGTTTATTCAGCTTTTCCCCCTGTATCTCTAAACCCTGGTAATAGATATTTTAATTTTTCAGTAAACAGCTTTGAACTACCTAAATTAAAATTTTAAAAAAAAAGGTTACTTTTGCTAATTTTGGAGAAATTGTTTTCTTCAGAGTGGTTTTGAGGCTGGATGGGGTTTATTTTGTGGCATTCAGAGTGGGCCATTGTGATTCCTAGAGAGAGAATCCAGAGTTGTTTTCTCCTGTTCCCACCTCAAATCCAAGGAGAACTTTTACACCAGAGTATCTACCATGTCCTAGTAATTTGTGGGTTTTTTTTAAATTATTGTTTTGTTTTTTTGATTCCAGGCAAGGGAACTTCAGACTCTTCACAATCTGCGCAAGCTGTTTGTCCAGGATCTTACCACCCGTGTTAAAAAAGTAAAACTTTGCTCTTTTAAACCCAAATCTTCTCCTTTTTTTGCAGTATTATTGTGATTTGCTGGAAGCCTTTATTGCATGCTGTTACAAAATGGGATATTGTCTTTTTTAGTAGCAGTGAGAAACAAGATTAAAACTGTTCTGATGTTCACCAGCTTTTATTTGGTCCTAATTTGATAAGGAAAAGTTTTGGTGGTTGAGGGAAATTCACTCATCCAGTGCAGTTCAGCTACAGAATTCTCAAAGCTGTTGAACCTCAGAAATCACTTAGCATAACTTGATTTTCCTATTCAAGATCCCCCCATAATTATTCAGTTAAAATAGCTTGGTTTTTTTGTTTAAGGGGTAAAGAGATTCTTAAATACCAAACAGAGTTGAAACAACTCCTCTTTAATTTGGGGCTCTGTAAGAATTTTCTGCCTTTGGGGAGCTCGAATTTGCCCAAGAGTTGAGCCTCCCCTTGAGTCTGTGCCTGGCCTTGCTGAGTGCTGCAATTCTGTGTGCAGAGTGTTGAACTGGACAGTGATGATGGAGGTGGAAGTGCTGCGCAGAAGCAGAAAATTTCCTTTCTTGAGAACAACCTGGAACAACTTACAAAGGTTCACAAACAGGTAAAGGCTCCTTTTCCCTCCTTTTCCCTCCTTTTCCCTCCTTTTCCCTCCTTTTCCCTCCTTTTCCCTCCTTTTCCCTCCTTTTCCCTCCTTTTCCNATTCCTTCCTTCCTTCTTGAATTCCTTCCTTCCTTCCTTCCTTCCTACCTTCCTTCCTTCCTGAATTCCTTCCTTCCTTCCGAAATTCTGAAATTCCTTCCTTCCTTCCGAAACTCCTTCCGAAACTCCTTCTGAAATTCCTTCCGAAATTCCTTCCAGAATTCATTCCTTCCTTCCAGAATTCTTTCCTTCCGAAATTCCTTCCTTCCGAAATTCCTTCCTTTCCTCCTTCCCTCTCTCCCTCCCTCCCTCCATCAAAAAATGCACTTTTTTAATATTTACAAGGATAATTTTGGAAGGTAACCTGTGCTGTCTGAGGAAAAGGTACTCACTGAACTCCTTGGCATTAGGAGTTGGTGTTGGAGCTTTTCTTCCCACTCCCTTTATCTCTAGGAATGTGATAAATAAGGAATTACTTTAATTTTTTTGTGAAAATAGATCAGTTTTGGCACTAGGAAATGCTTAAAAATAGCTGTTTTCTGGATGGATTGTGCATCCCCAACTCTGACTCCTGGCCTGAAGCTGCTCAGAGACACCTTGGAGGTGTCTGGAGTGGATTCAACCAGCAGAGTGTGAAAACAGTGGAATTGGGGTTTTCTGAAGGGCTGGTGCCTCCCTGGGGTGCTGAGGTTGGACATTTTTTGGGCTTGTCCATCTCTGCATCCTCCCTCCTTTTGGAATTCCAGTTTCAGACAATCCCAGATTTGGGATTAAAGCCCATCCAGTCCCACCCCTGCCACGGGCAGGGACACCTTCCACTATCCCAGGCTGCTCCAAGCTCCATCCAGCCTGGCCTTGGGCACTTCCAGGGATCCAGGGGCAGCCAGAGCTTCGCTGGGAATCCTGTGCCAGGTCCTCCCCACCCTCACAGGGAAGACTTTCTCCCTAAAATCTCCTCTCCCAGGATGCTGGAGCTGTGTCCCACTGTGTTCATGTGCACAACACAAAACACAAAAGCTGATTTGATTTCTTTTTTAAGCAGTGGCACAGCACAGTGCACTGCACTCTCCTGAAGCTGAATTAGTGACCCACACTCCCAGATTTGCTTTAATTATTCCTGTGGAAGTGCCAGAAGATCAGGAAGTGCTGGACTGTGACAAGTCCCCGCTAAGGTTTGGGGTTTTGAGATTCCCAGGGAACAGATGGTTTCAAGACCTACTTTCTAAATGTGGAAACTGGGACATGTTCGGGGCGGTTTTTCTTTCACCATTTTGCCTTTTTTTGCACTCTTTGTTTCATGCATCTGCTGGGTTTCAAATAGGGATTTTTATAGCTCTCATTAGAATGTATTTACTCAAAATCAGCTTGGAATCCACGTCTTGTAGGAAACTTAGAGGGAAAAGGTGACATTGAACTTGATACCATCCTGCTTGGATTTCGTGTCATGACTGTTTCACACAACAAGGGCTCAACACTTGCACTAAAAGCACATTGTGACAATGTTTTTTTTAGCTTGTTTGTGTTTTTCTCCAGCACTAAGCCTGGCCCAGCAGGTGTAAAACGCTCTGATTGTTAAACAACGTGTGAATCTCAGGACATGCTGCTGCTTTGCTGTATTATTAATGGGCTTGTTAATCCACTTTTCACTCCAGAAAAGGGAGAGTCACTCCTTTGGAGCAGATTTCTGTTGACTTCCAGCAGTGGTGTAATCTGTTCAGTAGAAATTGTGCTGGATTTTCTGCCCGTTTGTGTCAGTTTTGTGTGTTTTAAAAATCAATCCTCTCTTGGCTATTGCTGCACAGGAAGGCAGATGTGAGTTGGATAATTGATAGAGCTCGCTCAGGTTCATGTTAAATAAATAAAGTTTACTAAAAAATTAAATTTAAAAATTTAAAATTTAAAATTGAATTTAAAAATTCCTCATGTTAAACTGAGGAAGTGCACAAATTCAAAGCTGCATATAATCATTATATTTATAGTTACAAGCCTAAAAGTGATTTTTTAGTGAAGTTCCCAGTTTTCCCACATGGCTGAGTAGAGAACACACATGTGAGCACATCAGAACCACTGGAAATGATGAATTTTGGGTGATCCCTCGTGTTGTCTGTAAGACATATTCAAGCATTATTATTTTAAAATAATGAGGTGATCAAGGATTTGCAAAATCCTGGATATTTCTGTGTTCTGAGGAAATGTAGAGTTTCTGCTGCAGTTTTGGATGTGTAGAGAAGCAAATCTGGCTGTAGAGTGCTCTTTCAGGATCAGCTCTGTGGAATTTTGTTGAATGGAATAAACTTTATTTTTCTTTGAACTTCCTGGACAATTTAAATGAAAATCATTCCTCAGCCAGACAAGTGAATTTTATGAGTAAAACTGAGCTTGGACAACGCTCTCAGGCACAGGGGGGGATTGTTGAGGTGTCCTGTGTGGGGTGAGGAGCTGGACTCATTGATCCTTGTGGGTCCATTCTAGCTCAGGATATTCTAAATTTTTCATTAACCTACGATTTTTACATTAATTTCTGCAAGAACTCTATTTAATTGTCCACAAAGTGTGGAGAGGAACCAGTGGTGTTTTCTCTCTCCTCGGGAGGAGACTTTTCCCACCATTTCTCTGAGGAAATTTTTCCACTTTCTTTTGGCCTTGTGGGTCCATTCCAGCTCAGGATAGTCTGAATTTCTCATTAACATAAGCTTTTTACATTAATTTCTGCAAGAAATCTGTTAATTTTAGTACATGAGGTGTGGAGAGCAGACAGCAGTGTTTTCTCTCTCCTTGTGAGGGGACTTTCCCCGAGGAGATTTTTCCACTTTCTTTTGGCCTTGTGGGTCCATTCCAGTTCAGGATATTCTAAATTTCACATTAACCTAAGCTTTTCACATTATTTTCTGGAAAAAACCTGTTTCATTTTAGTACACAAGGCATGGAGAAAAACCAGTGGTGTTTCCTCTCTCTTCGTGAGGTGACTTTTNAACCGGGGGTTTTTCCTTCTTCTTCGTGAGGTGACTTTTCCCGCCATTTCTCTGAGGAGATTTTTGCCATTTTCTTTTGGCTTTGTGGGTCCATTCCAGCTCAGGATATTCTAAATTTTTCATTAACCTAAGTTTTTCACATTTATTTCTGGAAGAAACCTGTTGATTTTGGTACATGAGGCATCGAGAGCNTTTTTACATTAATTTCTGCAAGAACTCTATTTAATTGTCCACAAAGTGTGGAGAGGAACCAGTGGTGTTTTCTCTCTCCTCGGGAGGAGACTTTTCCCACCATTTCTCTGAGGAAATTTTTCCACTTTCTTTTGGCCTTGTGGGTCCATTCCAGCTCAGGATAGTCTGAATTTCTCATTAACATAAGCTTTTTACATTAATTTCTGCAAGAACTCTATTTAATTGTCCACAAAGTGTGGAGAGGAACCAGTGGTGTTTTCTCTCTCCTCGGGAGGAGACTTTTCCCACCATTTCTCTGAGGAAATTTTTCCACTTTCTTTTGGCCTTGTGGGTCCATTCCAGCTCAGGATATTCTAAATTTCACATTAACCTAAGCTTTTCACATTATTTTCTGGAAAAAACCTGTTTCATTTTAGTACACAAGGCATGGAGAAAAACCAGTGGTGTTTCCTCTCTCTTCGTGAGGTGACTTTTCCCGCCATTTCTCTGAGGAGATTTTTGCCATTTTCTTTTGGCTTTGTGGGTCCATTCCAGCTCAGGATATTCTAAATTTTTCATTAACCTAAGTTTTTCACATTTATTTCTGGAAGAAACCTGTTGATTTTGGTACATGAGGCATCGAGAGCACCAGTGGTGTTTCCTCTCTCCTCGTGAGGGAACTTTTCCCGCCATTTCTCTGAGGAGAGATTTTTGCCACTTTCTTTTGACCTTGCGCATCCATTCCAGATCAGGATATTTTAAATTTCTCATTAACCCAAGCTTTTCACATTAATTTCTGAAAGAAACCCCTTTCATTTCAGTACCTGAGGCATGGAGAACAACCAGTAGTGTTTCCTCTCTCCTCGTGAGGCGACTTTTCCCACCATTTCTCTGAGGAGATTTTTGCCACTTTCTTTTGACCTGGTGGGTCCATTCCAGCTCAGGATATTCTAAATTTCACATTAACCCAAGCTTTTCACATTGATTTCTGAAAGAACCCCCTTTAATTTCAGTCCCTGAGACATGGAGAGCAGTTGGTGGCGGTTCCTCTCTCTTCGTGAGGGGACTTTCCCCGCCATTTCTCTGAGGGGAGATTTTGGCCACTTTCATTTGATCTTGTGGGTGCATTCCAGCTCAGGATATTCTAAATTTCACATTAAACCAAGCTTTTCACATTGATTTCTGAAAGAAACCCCTTTAATTTCAGTACCTGAGACATGGAGAGCAGTTGGTGGCGTTTCCTCTCTCTTCGTGAGGGAACTTTTCCCGCCATTTCTCTGAGGGGAGATTTTTTTTTTTGCCGCTTTCTTTTGACCTCCTTTTCCTTTTGAACCGCTTTCCCCGCAGCTGGTACGTGATAATGCAGATCTTCGTTGCGAGCTTCCTAAGCTGGAGAAACGCCTTCGAGCTACGGCAGAGAGAGTTAAGGCCCTGGAGAGTGCACTGAAGGAGGCCAAGGAGAACGCCATGCGCGACCGCAAGCGCTACCAGCAGGAGGTGGATCGCATTAAGGAGGCCGTGAGAGCCAAAAACATGGCCCGGAGAGCACACTCTGCCCAAATTGGTGAGGAAATGGAGCTAAAGGGGCTGCCCACGTGCTTCAGGCCCGGGCTGGTTGCTGGGGGTTGAGTTGGAGGGAGTGAAACACAGGGGTTGCTTCTCCTTCGCTGCACAGGAATCTTCAAAGGCCTGGCTTTTCCATGGAATCTGCCCCGCCTCGAGTTTAAAGAGGCTCTGCTGTTCCACTGGGTAAATATAGGGCATAATGGGGCTTGTGTGCCCTTCTAGTGACCTGAAAACTTGTCTCCTTAAATTAGTCGCTCACTTTCTTCCTCCTCCTCCCCCCCACACGCTCGCTCCCTCTGCTTTCATTCTTTCCTTGCCTTTCTGGACCTTGTCCCTTTCTCTTTTTTTCCCCTGATTACTCCCTGCGTGTGATTTAATTCCAAAAAAATCTTCCTTTGTAATTCACATATTGATACATCTCCGAGGCACAATGTGATGTGTGTGCACACAGCAGAGATGGGGCAATTTTTGGAATGATTTGTTGGGATTGCTAAAGGATAATGGTTTATATGGAGATAACAATATTGGGGTATTAACTCCTGAGGCAGAATCAGGCAGCACAAAATGTCACCTCCTGAACGCTTCCTCTTGTAGGGAGCCGCCCAAGCTTTGTCTTGACATCTTCTGGAGTGGTGTAAATTGGACATAAAAAGTGCCTCACTTCCCACCAAGTTGTTAGACAGTCCATAATCTTTGCAGATCCAATGGATGGGAAGGTGGAAGGGCTCTGCCAGCAGGAAAACAGATTTTCCAGCAGGAAAGTGGATGTATTTGTTGTTGTGTGAGGCAGGGAATGCTGTGTCCTGCAGAACTGGAGTGGAAACCACCCTGCCAAGCACAGCTCTGAGTTGGGAAGCAATGGGGTTTCCCTTGGAGGAGAAGGTGAGGTGGAAAGCTAAAATGTGAAGGTTAAAATGTCTCTTTGGCCCTTCCTTTCCCCCTGCAGCCAAGCCCATCCGCCCCGGTCACTACCCAGCGTCTTCTCCGACGGCCGTCCATGCCATCCGAGGGGGAGGGATGTCCAACTCCAGCTACTACCACAGCACCAAATAAATGAGAGGTAAGGCCAGAGTAACTCACTCACCTCTTCTCCCACTGATCACTCAGTTCCTTTGTGTTTCATCCTGCTTTTAGGAGACCCACGCTATTTTTTTTTTCTATTTTTAGTAGTTGTTTGCTGATCATTACAACACTCGCTAATTGAATGCCTGTTAAGAGGCTTTGCCAGCTGCTGAGGAGAGGTTTTATTTTAATGACTTAGCACTTAAAAGTTCTCTAAAAACTGCTCTGGTAAATCTAGACCAAAGTTCACACTTAGAGAGGTGTGAAACTCATGTAGTAAAAACACAGTTCCAGAGGTTCCTTCTGCCAATATCATCTTCTGCTTTCTGTACCATGGATGTGTTTCCATGCTGGGATGTTCCAGCCTGGGATGGGGGTAGAGCAGCTGTCAGAGACATCTCCAAAATTTGAGTGTCACCATTTGGCCAACTTTGCACTCTTAGTTCTCTTCATGAAAAAAAAAAAAAATATAATCTAAGTATTTCACTTTCATTGCCAGGGCTTGAGGGTTTCTCCTAAGCAAAAAGATGAGCAGCACATTCCCAGGAGATTGTTCTATGGGCTCCATCCTCCCATTTCTTCCTTTAAATGCTCATTATTGGAGAGATTTTGTATCTGTATTATTTTAGATGGTCACTTTATACCACAGACATGCCAAGAGCCGGGTGTCAGCGAGTGGCTGTGAGAAGCAGCCTGGGGACAGCAAAGTTGTCCCTCCAAGTCTGGCTTTTTGCCCTCCTTGAGGATTAATTCTGTCTCATGACTCTCTTCATGGTCTGTGGTCTCCTGGAGGCATTCTTGGGTGTTTTTAGCTTTTTTTTTTTGGGAATGTTTCACGTCAGGCTTGCATGCCAAGCATCCATCACGCCACACTCGAGCTGTTATTGTGCTGGGGGATTGTTCCTGCTCATTGTGTTTGCCATGAGCTGCCAGCAGCAAATATTTCCTGTGTGGATAAATTAGGGCAAGGCTTTGCTGAGTGGTTTTGTCCATTCTGGACATTCTGAAATTGGCTTTTCCATCTCACGAGCGAGGTGCCTCTCTCCATCTGCTTCACTGCATTCCCACCTCTGTGAGCAGGCAAAGAGTGGAGTACAGAGCCTTGTCAAAGATTTCTAAACATTTCTTGGAACAGCTACTCCGAGGGGGAAAAAGCTGCCCCCTGCCTCAAATAAATGCACCTTTAATTTACCAGCTGCTGTGAAATGAAGAGTCAGATTCAAACAGGCCACACATGAACAACTGTAGGTTAATAAAAGTTATGGATAAAATAACCACACTTTAAACTAGATGTGTTAGTAACCAGACAGGGCTGTGGAGGTCAATAAGAGGCAATCAGGGGGCATAAAATACCCACCAGATATTTCAGATGCTTGAGGTTTACATTTGAGGGCTGTGGAGGTGAGCAGGTTCAGGCCAGGAGCACCAGGGAAAATGAGGCTGGAGAAAAAGAAGATGGAGGGTCTCGGGAAAAACTGGATAAAGTTACAGACTTGGGGTTTCTGGAAAAAATTAGGAAGAATCTGAAAACCAAACGGCAGCCCTACAGGTTGGAATTAAATCATTTAAACAGAGTGTTCTTGATTCTTTGCTCATATCTAGAAATAAATCTGAAAGATATAGTCAGATAAAGCTGGGCAGTGAGTGAAGGTCAGTTCTCCTCAGTTTTGGTCCTTTGGTTAAGAATTTTATTGGCAAATTGCAATTGTTTGGCTGCCAAAATTCTGGGAATATTTGAGTAATCTGAATTCTGAGCTTGGATGGAAACCCAGGGGTCTGAATAAGGGTGTTACTAAAGGTACTTCCAGAGCATGGAAAACTCCATCCAGATTATTCCCAGATTATTGTTGAGACATTCCCATGCTCTGCAGAAAGTGCTTTGGGAATGGTGCAGCTCTACCCAGCTGGAATTAGAGCAAAACTTTCTTTTACAGTCATTTAAGAGCAGAGAAATAAAAGTGAGGTTCCTATTTCAACATTTGCTGAGGAGAGATTTATCTTGTGTTCATTCATTATTCACCATAAAGATAAAAGACACTTGGAGCTGTTAGGCTGGTCAGTGGTTATGATTGATTAACCCAGCAGATGGAAGAGAAAGAAATGTGGGATTGAATAAAATGTGCTTGTCTAATGTGGGTATATAAAATTAAAAAGTATATTTTTATAATATTATCATGATATTATAGGTTAAATATTTTAGCTATTTTTGTAAATATTTATATATATATATATCTCAGAAAAATATCTCTGTCAGGAGATACAGAGAACAGGATTGGGTTGGATTTGTGGTTTTCATCCCTCTATAATTTTCAAATTCAGCTGCTGTTACTTTCCTCCCTTATTACAC
>VZTZ01021792.1:738155-791401 GCA_013400955.1 Drymodes brunneopygia | reverse complement strand
TCCAGCCCTCAGGCTGAGGAGAGTTCTACGGTGACAGTGTTGGGGGAAAGAGGAAGGGCTTGCTTTATCCAGCCCTCAGGCTGAGGAGAGCTGTGTGGGTGACAGGTTCGTGTCAGCACCATTGCTGTTCGGATTTCCAGTCCCTCATCTACCTCAGATTGTTTTGTAATTGAAAACCTGGACGATGAACAGTGAACGAGATTTGGTATTGAGAATATTCTGTTAGGTTGTATTTCAAATTTTCAACCCAGATATGAGTCCTCTGAAATGCTGGCTGTTAAAGCAGCTAACCGTAAGAGAGCTTGGGGATTGCTCTGCTGTTCTAGAGTGACATACTCACACATCCTGCAATGACAAATGCATACAGTTGTGTACAGTTAATAATGCACTGACAAGACACCTTTGTACTATTTATTAGTTTTCTACATTTGTCCTGTAAGTAGAAGATGTTTATTTTGAGTTTTGGAAAATTTTTGCACCACTTGAGAGTACTTTTTTGAAGATCTCCAAAGATACGCTTTCTCTTACAGAGCAATTTGTTTATTTCACTGACAAATAGTTGCCTATCTGGGATTCAGCTTGTAAAATACAGGTGGTGATTTTCTTGGGTTTGACACTTCGACGTTTTCTTCTCACGAATACATTTTCTGGGCCTGTGCAGGCTGTATTTAAATGCAAATATACTAAGAAAGCTGAAAAAATGAAATGTTTACAAAGACAGTAGTCTTTTGCCTAATACAGAGAGATGGGTAAATAAAATTGGCTTGCTGCTGTGCTGCACCTGTTCTTAACATTTTCCTTGAATCTGCAGTAGTTATATAATATTTATGGTGTCTCTGCATCTTAATGGTTCTGGAACACTTGGTCCTCGCTTCAGCTGTGGTGCACCTGATCATTATGTGACCATGCAGGCACCTTATTTACATCTCTTCCAAAAGTTAGTGTTACTCTGAGAAAAAAAAACCTGACTTCTTGGGAGCTATAGAAAGCTATAGCCTGCACTTGAAAGGTACTTATGCACATGACTAATTTGAAACACATGGATAATCCTATTAAAATCAGTGGGACTACTTATGCATTTTAGGGTAGGCACCTGCCTAAGTACCTTGGTAATTCAGAATCTGTAAGAGCAGCAGACACTGAGTGAATTCCAGATCTAGAAAACTAGGAAAAATGCCAAGACTTCATGAGACTTAAGGTAGCGCAAGCAGTGGCACCAGTTAGAACCATTAGCTGGCTAGGAATGGAATTCAGCTGTTCTTTGGAAAAGCTGATATGTCTTAGGGTTATTGAGTTTTATTGTTTGCTAATTTGTGGGTATTTCACTGCAGAACTGAAGTGGCCATGTGGCACAGTAGAGCATGTCTTTCAACTTTCCAACTTGCAGGAGCTGTGAGGTCCACATGGTGTAAATACTGTGGATGTAGGATGAGAAGGTGATGTGATTTTTTGGGTAATGAAGGTGCATTGTACAGGCAAGTGAGCAGCAGAACTGTCACATAAAGCTGTGCAGCAACAAAAAGAGCAATAGAAATGTATTTTCTGTAGGGGCCTTGACATTCCAATTAGAGTCAGCTTAGCTCTAAATACCTTTACATGAAAAAACACTAAATAAGATAACACAATAAATTCTGTTGCAGGAAGCACTAAGATTCAATGTGTGATTCCAGAACCTTTCCTCACTTAGCTGTGGGAGGGGCACAACATATTTTCGTCTTAACAGGAACTGATAAACAGGCTCTCAGCATTTTCTTGTCAGTGGCTCTATGTTTGTGATAAGGAAATTGCTGGACTAAACTTCTCAGGAATTTTTGTCTCTTACAACAGCCTGTTGCTGCAGGCATCGGTAAAACCTCTCAGCAGCAGCAGCAGCTGCCGAGTGAGGACATCTGACCTAAGTCTGGCAGTCCCAAAATGTAGCTGAAGGTACTGCATGCACCCACCACTCACTGGTGCCTCATTGCGCTGCTGTGCTGGCTGCCAGAGCAGCACTGGGCTGCAAGTTCCACCGGGAAACTCTCCTGGGTTCTGCTGCAAACATTTGTGCCTGTTCACATTGTTAACATCACTTCTTTTGAAGTATTGGCAGCACATCAACACTTGTACTGATCAAAGGCTTCCAGATTTGGTGATTGAGCTGTAGGGGCTTCAGTTCTTTACGGACTTGTTAATGTTATCACTAAGAGTGTACGGTACACTGGAAAGATTCATGATGGTGTAAATGGAGAAAAATATTCTGTTGACAGATTAAACTGTATTTCAGGGCTTTGTTGAAAAAGTTTAGTTGTATGAACAGATAGATCAGAGTACAGTGGTGAGGAAAATGGCATATAGTTTTCTTGACAGATTATCTAGGATAGCTTTAAAGTTCATTTGAGCTACTAATATAGAAGAATAGCACTGCATGTAGTTCTGTTGACAAAATCATGCATGTCTGATAGGCCCAGAAGACAGGGAATCAGACAGAGATGCTTACATTGGTAAACAGATTTTTATGAAGTGAAAAAGCTAGTTTGCCATACCTGACCAGCAAAGTGATCAAAGGTGAACTCACAGGTGGCTCTGCCTGATTTCTGTGCAGCTGAGCACAGCACTGTGCACATGTACAAGGTTGTCCAGGAAAGACAAAGCCATTACTGTTGTTACTGCAGGTGGTTATTTCAGTAGGCAGGTAAAAAGCAAGCAGAATTAGCTTGCCATATGTACATTTATCAGTCTTCATGACAACACTACAGAAACAAAGCCTGAAAACAGGCCTGTTTTGGAAAAATAAATGTTCAGGTGGATTGTATGGTGGAATATGCCCTTAATTCTGCTGCCAAATGGCATAATGTCTTTGCATGAAAATGGAGAGGTAGGACACCTTGGATCTCATTGACATATGGTTTGCTTAAGTTCTCTCAGGAAGGGCTGTAGGCTATGGATAATGAGTGCATTTGGCTAGCTGTGTGTGCTGCAGGAAAAGACAGTCTAGAGCTTCTGGAAGAAATATGGGAAATGAAAAACCTCTTGATTTCAGAACTATATAGTGCCTCTCTTGCTCTAAAGACTTAAGTAAATTGTTATATCCTCAAAATCTGCCCTTAAGCCCCCCCCCCCACTTTTGCAAACAAAACCAGGGAGGTACAGGATGGGGAGGAATGATGGAGAGTTTGTGAGAAGAGATCTGAGTAGTAGCTTTTTTAAACCATCAAATATCTTGCACTTCACAGACTTCAAATTCATTTAAATACATTGAAAGCACAACAGTATTTCTATGAATGACCAACTGTACAGCACTGGAGAGAGCTTGCCTGTTCAGCTAATATTGCCAACCTCTCGGAAAAGAAAATATGTAGAACATATGTCTGTATTCAGACATATGTGGCATTTTTTAATCCTTCAAAGCACTTTAAAATAATGTTGCAGTGCTACTATGGGGTAAATGAATATTACAGACAAATAGGCAATTTACAGACAAATAGACCTTGGTTCTGAAAACTTGAAAAAAGCTTGTCTAAACCTGATAGTATTGCTGAAACAAATCTTTACTGTTTCTACTTTTAGTTATTCTTGAGTAAGAAGCCTGTGGCTTTAGAAAAACAGGCCAGAAAGGAACCATTTCCTAGATAGCTTTGTATATATGATAGTTTTGAATTTGAAGGTGGTGTATTGTCCTTTAGGAGAACACGGAGTCATAGAATCATTTAGCTTGGAAAAAACCTTTAAGATCATCAAGTCCAGCTGTAAGCCTAGCACTGCCAAGTCCACCAAAGGAATACATGAAGTATTAAAGCTTAAGTTATATTGCTGTTCTAGCAGTAATAGCCAATTCTGTCTCACTTTGTTATTTCTTTCATGGAGTTGGAATAAGAAACTACTCACCTCCAGAGATTGTTTTACTTGGTGAACATGTTTCTCTTGAAGGTTAATAGACTTAAGGCTTGGTAAAATAAAAAAAACAACATGTTAGGAACCTTGAGACCTTTTACTAGGACCAAATGGTCCTAATGCCATTATCCCCTGACTAGCCTTCAGAGTCAAGTGCCACAAATAGGATTGCACAGAGAAAAGTCTGATTGTTGAGGAATTAGAATTGCCCCCACCTTTTGTGAAAAGCTGTCTATGAATACAGAATAAATTCTTTGTTAGTAACAGAAGTGGAAGGAATGGTTTGTGCTTGAATAACTTGTCCATGTTCCTGGATACAGTAGTAACATTGGAGCATGTACTACCATACAGATGTCTGCTTCCCCCCCCCCAAGAGAGCCTACATTTATGTGCCTGTATTTTGCACAAATATTGCAAAGTATAGAGAACAGAAAACTAATGGCCATGGTTCTGATTAGTAATAGCAATTAAAATATTTGTTTTGTTTTGTTGCAACAGTATGCTATGTATCCTTAATATTTTTCTGCAGTCTTTCTCTTCTGCTTCTTACAAAAATACCCCTAAAGCATTTCATAACTATGTATTTATTTCAAATATTCTGTTTGAATAACAGAAATTAAGATTTCATTTACTTCTGAACTATTTGATTACTCAAGTCTTGAGTAATGTCTTCTCAGAAATCTTTACTAATATGTTGCTTTCCTCTTTCCTTTATTGGTATCTGTGTCTCAATCCCAATTTAAACACAATCTTTTGCTTTTTGTGAGATTTTATTTTTCAAAATCTAATTTGAATTACAAAATTTTTTTCTCTTTGTTAGAATAGACAGAATTAAATAGCATTGAATTTACTTTTTTGTAACTTTACTGAAGAGAAGTTAAGAGAACATGCACAGAAGCACTCCCATGTACTTCTTTGTCCCTGTCCCCCCTTCCCCTTCCCCATCTTGTCTGGCATGTCATAATAATGCAGTGGTGTAATCCCAACTGCAGGTACTGCACAGTCCACTTCGGGAGGACAAGTAGAATACAGAGCTCTGTCTGGAATTTGCTACATGGCATGGTATCATTTCGTGGGCCTTATCTGGACTAGTGAATTCATTCTTGCCTGTCAGCAGATGGTTATTGCTGGGGCAGTGGTTACTTGTTATTTCAACAGGTGAGTGCAGAATTGCCCCTTGATAGTTGTGGGGATTTTCTAGCATTTACTTTCAATCTTCTTCTAGGAAAAATAGTCTCAATTAGATTGCAATTTATGTCTATATCTAGAATCCAATTTACTATAAAATAATGTTGCTTGCTGGAAGATCTCGTGTACGATTTTACAGTGTGCATGATATTAATGTGGGTCACCCCTACTGCTGGAGATGCTGGGCCAAACTGGGCCTTGATGTGAGCCATTAGAGCTCTGTTGACTCTGGGAGAATCACCATTCCAAAGGCATAGGCTGCACTGCATCCTTTTCCAGGAGGCTGCATTAGCTCCAAATGAGAAGAAATATATTGTTCCTTGGTAATTTCTTGTATTCATGGGCAGTTTGACCTCTTTGTAAGTGTTTGTCCCTGCTCTGGGTTTCCATTTGTTCTGCTTGCATATCTGCTGATCTAATACTTTCTTTTCATTCTATGCAGGTATTTTTAGTTAACTATAAATGCTTTGACACTTTGAAGTTTTTAGACATGTGTGAACAAACTTCCTTGAATTTTATATACCCTGGAATGTAAATGTGGAGAAAATGAGGAAAAGTAAAATGAAATTAAATTGGGTTTATGCACTCATTGCAGGGGAAGATTTAAATCTCACAATATGTTGTTGAGTTTTTTCACAATGAAGAGAGCATTTTCCTGATAACATTTTCCCTTGTAAGTATTTTATGAGCTCTCTCATCCTCAGTACTCTGTTCTATGCCCAGTGATGAGATTTTCTAATATGTGTAAAACACTGGCATTTTAAGGCATTTTTTTCATTTTGTATAGAGGAATGTCATGATAACCTCCATTTGTTGAAAAATTAACCCATGAGGAAGGTGATGTGAGATTGAGGTGGAGAGCCTGGCCAGAGAGAGCCTGGGGCCCTTCGGGCACTGCTGGCAGCTGCCCCAGGCCGTGTGGCTTGGGCAGCTGGGAAGGATGACTTTGGCCTTCTCTGGAGCTTAGGAAGCAGGGTTCTGTGGATGGTCTCCAGAATGGGTCCTTGGGTGTTTCAGTCACTGACCAAGAGGCTGCTGCTGGAAGGTCTCCAATGGTGTGTTCCCCAGTGCCCAGCAGAGACACCAGCACAGGCTCTGCTTGCTGGGACTGCCTCCATACAGTTTTCCTGCAGCAGCTGACTGAGCCATGCTGCTCCAGCCAAAGTACCAAGGCTGCAAGATCTAGGAACAGCCAGTACCCATCCCTGGTTTAAGCCATGTTTTATCATCCCACCCAAAAAGCCAAGGCAGGACAAGGTTTAACATGTGTATCAGAAGCCTGTCCCTGACAGGATTAACTACACAACCAATGGCTGTGCCTTTGAACTGATGCTTAGATAAGAGCAAATAAAACCTAAAATGTTGCTTTTTTAAAGGCTGAAATCTTTTTGAAAGGGTGACATAACCCTTCTATTCTACATGCCATAAAAGGACCTGAAAAGGGAGGAACTCTCATTTCTGATGTCATCTGCCTTTTTCCTACTGAAGCTCTGGAACTTGCGTGGCTGTGCTGCTGTGGATAGTGAGCTGCTCTTGTAAGCACATTGATGTACCTCAGCTTTAGCAGCTGAATGCTGAGGCACTGAAGGTTCATTTAAATTGGCTTGGGAAAGCACAGGAAAGTAAAGTAGTTCTGCTGAGTTCCTGGGCTGTGTGCTGCAGTACATTTTGGTGCAATACACCACATAAATCCCCAAGGCAAAGGCACTATCCATATCTTGTTCATGCAGAGCAGGGAAGCACCTGTAGAAACTGCTGTGAGGACATCCACAGCTCTGCTAGGGGCTTCCGCCTTCCAGCTATTTTTTACTGCTGCAGGAACTGGCTGCCAAGTACAGAAGGTTCCTGCTCCCTATTGTGTTGGTATCATTTTGTACAATACCACTGAGCTCTCCTCTTGCTTTTCAGGTGACCTGTACTGTGTTGAGAGAGCTGTGTTGCAAGGGGAAATGCAACTTTTCTGTAATGGTAATCCTTTGTCCTGGCCTTTATGCTGTCAGTACAGATCCACAGAGATGCAGGGCAGTGCAGGAATGGGGAGAGGGTGGTTAGCTGCAGGAGCAGCCACACCAGCAAGGGCAAGGGTTATCTCGAGCTGTTCCAGCAATTCTGAGCTTGTCTGCTGTGTGTTTTTAATGTATTCCCTGGGGCAGCATCATAAAGGCATGTCACAAGAGTTTGTTTATGGGATCTTACAGACAGGCTTGCTTCTTGTTCTGTAAGTGCTCCGAGGAAACGGCATGGCCTTCCCATGCGGAAATCTCCTTCCACAGCGCACTCAGCAATGCGCTGCACGGCCAACAGCCACAGCTGAACTGCAAATGGAGTGGGCACGGGGTCATTTTACCTGGATTAGCTTTACAGGGTTCGAACATTTGGCCTGTAATACCATGACTGAAAAATGACTGTGTCTTCTTTTATTTTAGATGAAACACGAATACATGGAAGATTTCATTAATTTAATAAAAATAAATAAAAATTTTTGCTTAATGTTCACATTTTACAACTTGAGAAAAGGGCTCAGTCTTTTAGAAAACCATCTTTCTTACAATTGCTGTTTTACATGAGGGTTTATTCTCACCTTGATGTGCTTAGGTGTTACATAGGTATTTACCTTTGCAGGGAGATGAACCTTTCCCCCTCTCTTACAGTAAAGGAAGGTGATATGGTAATTCAATCCATGTCACAAGCATCACTGTCTTGTCCACGTCTGAGCTTCTTTAGTAGCTCCAGTGCACATATGTCACTGCACAGATTTAAAATTGGGGATTGGGATTATCTACCTGACTAAGGAGTTCAGTACCACAATTTCCAAGAGAAGTGAAATACATATCTCTCCGAGTAAGTCAAAAATGAAGTTTTGTGGATGTGCACCAAAGTCATTGAGAGATGAGTAAGAAAAAGCTTTTAAAAGCTTCCTCTTCAAATATATCTGCAATATTTATGGACATCCTTTGCCCTACTTATGTACTTGACCTAAAAGAGCCATCAGTATGTATGTAGTCAGACTTGTCCCATTTGGCTTTGAGATCAGGTAAAAGGGCAGTTGGAAGTATATCTGTATAGTCTCTGTTAGTCTCATAATGTCTGCTTTATTACAAATCCTGTAATTTATTGTGTTTGCTTAAAATTTTAGATTCATATTTACCTGAGGAATAGAAGATTCATTCCTTAACATTTCTAAAGTATTTTATACTAAAGTTATTTTTAGACAGTCTTTGAAATTGGTGAGGCATGGCTGAAGAAAACTGTAAGCATGATTCTTAAAAGGACAGGATTTTAAAGAAATGAAGAAATACCCTTTTCCCCCATTCAAATGTCTATGGCTGTTGGGTGTGTCAAGATTATATTTTTTTCTTCTCACAAAAAATGTTTTTAAAATGAAGGCCAGGATGCATGTGTGATCATTTGATTCAAGGAACTTGTTAAAAAAGATAGAGTGTCACAGATCTCACAAGTAAATGAAGGCAATTGACAGTACTGAAGAAATAAAATTATTAAAAGATGTGGTATTGAATACAGGTCCACAGGATTTGGAATAGTAGCATTGTATGTAAATCATAGTAGCATTGTGTATAAATGATAACATAAAACAGAAATACCAAAGAGATAAAGCAAGCTGTAGTTCTGCTCAATCTTATCACAGAATTAGCTTATCACCAATCAGGCAGATTCCCAGTTTTCCCTGATACCCTGTGCACATGCAGTGGAGTTCACGTGCACAGAATCCAGGGCATAATGATTGTGTGCTTGTGCTAAAGTCACTTCAGGATTGCAGCCATATAATGTACAAAGGTAGGTGATGCTTCAGCCTTGAGATTAATGGGAGTAGGTGGATGATTGAGCCAATCTTGTGCTTGTTTACAGTCATAGCCATCACCTGTTGCTGTGTTTGGCCTCTTTCCTGTTTCCTGCTCGGAACCAGAATTACAAGGAAAATCTGTTCTTTTTCTCATCTGTTTGGAGGCAAAGCAAAATCCTTGCTAGACCCTGTTCTTGTGGTAATTCCTTTTTTAGGAAAAGGTGTGGAAGAACATCCAAATGTGTAAAAATTTATCTAAACTAAGCTTTAAATTTTTACATTCCTGCTCATTATTTAGTCATGTTAAAAATATCAAAATCCTGCTTCATTTTTGTCTTCAGTAACAAGTACATGATTAACACAGGAATAAACTTTCTCCTTTCTGTGCTTCTTATCACTAGTTAACCTTTAACCTGCAGAAACTTAATGATTTATATTCTGAGATCAAACTGACACTGTCATATGTAAGGTAGTGTATGGGGGAGAAAGAAACAGTGGCTCAATATGAATAGAATAATTCATCCGCACTGCGATGCATGTGGTTCTAACACAGAAACCTGATGACTCTAAAAAAACCCCAAACTGCCTTATTCAGTATAAAATTCCACTATCCCCCAAGCTGTTCCCCTGGTTTTAAGACAAAAATAATAAATGTAGCAACTGCTTTTCTGGAATTTCCTATTTCAAATAATGTGGTATATTCACATATTTAAATACAACTTCTCTACTGCAAAACTTTTTGTGTTTTAAATGAACTGCTGTGATACCTTCAGGATTCTTGCAGAACTGTAATCCCTCTCTTGAATATAGTGTGTATGATTTAAATCCTTGCTGAAGTGATGATTTAATAAAAATATATTTTTAGAGCTTCTTAGCCCAAACCAGTCACTCTGTTATTGATGCCTTTTTATTTTTAATTTCTTGTGCAAACTACTGTTTTTTCAAGAGGTTTTGAAGAAATCACTTCTGAAAACAGGGCTTTTATTTGTGATATTAGGTCTGATCTTTATGTAGCTGCTTAGTCAAACTGCTGTGGGTTCTGTTGCCTAACTAAATTTTTCAGGGTTCGGCCAGTTGCTTATGAGTTACTTTATGGAAGGTCTAATTATGACTATTGATCAGTATGGTGGTTTTTTTATCCTAGGAAACATTTTTAAAGGTATTTAGAGTGTTTATCTACTTGATTGGGTTTTTTTACAGCCTTTGACAAGGGGTGAGGAAGTGTCTTTAAGTTGATTTCCTGAGGTTTATATAAATTCTTGAGAGCTGTGTCATACTGCTGCCTGCAAATGACTGACATGAAACTGACCTTTATAAAGGAAGCCAAAAAAATAAAACTTGTATTTAGGCCATTTTTGTTTTGTCTTTGCTTTTTGATTTTGGCAGAGACATTATTTCTCCAAAACAAAACAGGTTAGTGTGCACTAGAACTACAAGTTTTTTAGTTCAGATTATAAATCTAAACATATAGTATGATATTCCTTTTTTGCTGTATTCCATTTTAAAAAAAGGACTGTTCTGTGAAAGAAAAAAACCAAAAAATTAATAATTTTAACAAAATTTAAAACCAAATTTGGCCAAATTGCATCTATAGTAGAAAGTAGACAGTAGCTTTCAATTTTACATGTGAGAACTTGTGATTTTATTTTCTAGTTTTAATTTTACCACCAAAGAAGAAGCAGTGGGCTCATTCCCTCAGACTAAAATCTTGCAGAACCAAGAGTCAAATAAAAGATTGAAGAGAATAAGAGAAGTGACAGAAACTTCTCAGAAGAGAGAGATGTTCAAGGAGTATTCTCAGATACTGTTCGCTTACTATTCCTATTTTCCGTTGTAGATTTTTCCTAGGAATTTTTCTGTTCCAGAAAACAGTAATTGCTTAAGAATTAAACTAATCCAGAAGTTATGAATTTGGCTGCTTTTCTTTGGACTAAGCTGAATATTCAGATGAAATCAGTAGAAAAACTGGAGTAGTTCAAGTAGGAAAGGAGATAACAGCTTAATTCTCAAAATTTCCAAATACTGAAAATAAACAATGCTGATCTTCTTAAATAAGTTTCTAAACCATTTAAAAATTGTTTGTTTTTCTTTCTAGAAATAAAAATAACCCACCACCTCACCCAGTCCTGTCTTCCATATCAGTTCTTTTTTGCTATCATCTAGGAACTGCTGTAAAAGGCTCATTTCTAATCACAATACTGAGAATACCAGTGATTGTTCTCTTGTACCTCTACAATATCCTAAAGCAAAAGGTAGGTATATACTTCTGTAACACTGTAATAAAAGTAATTTAAAGATTAGACTGTGGGGCAAAAAAGTGAAGAATATATTTCTTGCTTAAAAATAGATGATACTGCTATTACTATCAATTATTAATAGATGGGTTTTATAGTTTATCATGTTTCCTTCATTAGGAAAGCTTTTTTTCTCTCAACTCAGATATCAATGCTTCCTTTTCATTCTCAGATATTTTTAAAAGGAGAAAATATCAGTATTAAACCTACATCTCTTTAGTGTTTATATATAAAGGTTTTTATGAAGGATAAAGAGAAAAAATGGCAGACTGCTATATTAAAAAATTTTGCATCACAAGTATTTAAGAAGCAAAAATAAGAATACTATTGTTCGATTTAAGATCTGTTCTAGAAAATACTTCCTCTGCCTTGTAATATGCTTTTATAGAAAGAATATATGAAACAAGAACTGTTCCTGAGAGTTGTGTAGTATCCAAGACACATCTTTTAAGACACATAAACCATAGAGCTGGGCTGTTTTGAATGGTTTTTGCCTTCTTTTTACCTTTCATGCATCTCCACATCTAGTGTCTTCTGCGAGAAGCATGCCACTGTAGGTAATTCTGGCACTTTTGCAAGGAGGGAGGACTGCTATGAATGCACAGCTCTGATTTTAGGAGAAGATTTAAGAAAAGGTTTTAAATGTAGGTCTTTTCCTCTAGAGTTTACATTGGGTTTGAAGCATGCTATGTACAATTATGAAAGGGTATTTACATTGGTCATACCTATGAGGCATGTGTTGAGTATAGGTTATGAATGCTTAAATAAAAACCCCTTGTAAAAAAACACTTGGAAGGTGTGGTCTGGATTTATGTTGCTTTCATATGAAAGTTTTGGTTATAAAACTTGGTGAGTTGTGTTAACTAAGATTGTATAAAGACAGCAGGTGGGATGGCAGAGTATTTTCTGCCTTTAGAGAAAGCAAGAAAAGTGGGCTTGCTTGTTACAGCATGGTTTTGTAATCTGAATAAGTGTAGATTTATTAGCAAAGAAAGATTATTTGTGTCTGCAGCACTGTGCTGCAGGCTCCTTTTGGTCCAGTTCCCAAGCATTCAGTGACATGACCCACAGCTGTAACTGCTGCCAAAGAGACTAGAAAGTGCTCTGGCCAGCTCAGTCCTTGGTAGGATACCCCCAAGAGCAACCTTGCTGCTTCTCATGGCAGAAAGGACAGACTATGGCCCCTTTCATTGAAGCCAGAGTAGTGGGGCTAAAGGATGGAGAATTGATTCTGCTTTCTTCTAGAGCTCACCCAGACTTCCCTTCCCTTGCAAAAGTTCCCTATGAACAGAGAAGTCAGGGGTCTGAAAGTTTGCAGGTGAATTTACAGATGTTTTCTACACTGCAGTCTTCAAGCAGAATCAGAGAGGAGATTGTAGTGGAACTCCCTTGCTCTAGGTTTTGACAAACAGTTCTTACTGAGATAATACAGTTTTAGTAAAATCATCTCTCCAGCAACGCATAGCAAGAGTAAAGTATTCTCTGTCAGGAGTCTGCATGTACAGTCAGCATTTTGAAGGAGTTATTCCTGTAATATTTTCATGAACCTTTTTGGAAAAAGTTGGGAGGTTTGTGGTTTCTGCTTGAAGAATGGTAGTTGTTGGGACCTGAGTTTTCTATAGTGATTGGAAGATCTCTGATTTCCAAAACAAGATAAAGACATTCTGACCTCTGGGAAAACAAGATTAAAAAGACCAAGTATCCCTGAATTGAATTTCCTTTTGTTGAGAAAAACAGCTTAAATTTGGAAGGCTACCATGGATGCCAAGATGTCTTTTTCTTATTGTGCATCATCTCTGTGATCAACTGTTCTGAGCTCTTGATGTGATGGGGGTGTGGGAACAAACATTAAGGTTTACCGCTCAGTTTTTTCTATGAAATTAATACCACTCAATGGTCTATGAATTGCTTGTTCTAATATAAGATTTTTCTTCCTGTCCTGAAAAAATGAATGTATGCTCTAAGTCAAAATACATGTATGTTCATATGAGCCCTGCTATCCATTCTTTTATTTTTGTTCATTAGGATACCTGTCATTTCAGAACTGTGAAAGGTTTTTGATAATCAGGTTAAAAACCTCTCCCTGTACTCCCTGATCGCTATGAAGTTCTATAAGGATTACTGACTTGCCTGCCTGTTTTGCTCCCCAGTTCACAAAGCTGCTTGCAGCACTTATTTTCTTTTCCCAGAGAGAATCTTCCTTCCACAGGAAGAAAGAAGGAAAATTAACAGCTCTTCAGTCATTAATATTGAAGGGTCTGAGTTAAAAACATTTCCTAAAATCCTAATAGAAATACATGCTGCCTAAGTGAAAATTTTATTAGAAGGGTCAGTCACATATAAAGCAAGGGTTTTTTTAGAATGTTGGTTTTGTTTGAGGCTAATTATGTGTCCAGTAACTGATCATTTCATTTTGTTGCAGAACAATGCAAAGTGCCTGTTCAACTGCTGTTTCTGCTGGGTTTGCTGCCAGAAAAGTTGCTTAAGATACTTTAACCAGGTATGCTCTGTCATCTCTGTCCCTCATCCTATTCTGGATACCACAGTTGGTGCTTGACCCTTAGCATGGCTAAAAACACACAGCCAGTGCATGCAGGCCAAAGTTTCCAGCTGGCCACCTAAACTAAACAAACAAAAAAGCCTCCGAGGGTAGACGAAATCTGTGGTAAGAAACAGGGAATGGACAAATATGCAAGGTGCTAGATTTTAGAAAACTTGTTCATACAGCTCAAGATAGTCAGCCTTTTCAGAGGGCCACTTGCTATTTCTGTAGGTAAGAAGACTTAACATTTTGTTGAGTTGTGCCAGTCGGACTCCTGAAACACAGAGAGTCCAGGTAGGAGGAAGCAATGAAGAATTAGGGAACACACCTGGAGATGTGACAATAAACTAGTTACAGTGTTTTCCACTTGAAAGTCCTGAATAAATAAACTTGAATTCCTGGCTAATTGCCATTATCAGTAGGTCTAGGAGTATGATCCATGATGTTAGCAGCCTTGTTTAAAAGGTGTTTTAATTGGAAATGGATGATTTCTGACATACAGCAGTTTTACAGATACTTGACAACTCTTTTTTCCTTCATGATTCTTTTCTCAAATGTGTTCCAGATTTTGATACATAATTGTAAATAGTTAATTTTTGTCTTTGTCATTGCCTTGTTTTTATCTCCAGGGACTGTGATATTCTTAATGTGAAAGTGAATCATATGTTCACACCGATTTCTCTCTCTCTGACTGCTGAGTTATTTGTTCTCATTGCTGAGGGTAGTAGTGAAGAAAACAAGACAATTCTGATAAAGGGTCTGACTTCTCCTCTCAAGTAGATGCATAAATTAGGTTTAACCTTGGACAGTTATGAAGAGAAAGTTTTTAGTTTAGTACACCCTAGATTAAAACTTGTGAAGTGAAATCTCTGAATTTTCCAGGCTTACGTTCTCTAAGTAGGGCTTCTAGTCAGTGACTAGGTGAGGACTAGCACAGTTCATTTTGCCTCCAGGACTTACATTTGTAGTCACCCTTTCCCCTTGGCTCGGCTTCCTGCCTTTCAAAGAGATATCCAGCATCCTAGTGTTTACTTTCTCCAGCTGTTGTATGCTATGTGTTTGTTAAAAGAATTAATTACTGTAATGTTCTTCCTTTTGTTTCAGAAGGCTGTATTGTTCTTTAAAAGATTTCCTGTTTCCTAATCTATTGTTGGCAAATTTCTGTTTTTATATGAGTTGTAGTTTTAAATCTAATGATCATAATACAGTGTTTGCTTTTGTTTTTGAGTATTTTTTTAGCAAAGGTGATAGTAGTCCACATGTTTCAAATCCAGGGCAATTTGGGCAATAGTTAGGAAAGAAAAAAAGCAAGAACAGGCTGCAAGATTTTAATAGAACTTTCATCTGTATGGAGTTTAAACATTCGTCTTGGGTTATTGCATCTTGTAGAGTAATTGGTGGATCTAATTACTTTCTTCCCTATAGCTAATCTGTTCAAGCCTATTTCTTTAAAAATTATATTTTGACTACAGTTGAAAATCTTAGTCTTTGAGTGGCCAAATGTAAAAGAGAAAAAAAAAGAAGGAAAGAAGTCTGCAGTCTTACTCAGCTTTGACATATTTCTTGATTAACAGAAGTAATGAGCTCTTAAGAGCTCTTGCTGATATTGGTGGATGCTGCTGGGAACAACCTAGAAGTTTCCCATAGATGTTGAACATGGACTTGAGAATAGGATTTGGGAGGGAGGGGTTAAAAAATTGCTTTTACTTCTAACGTTTTCAAAGTATTCTTTAAGTTCAGATTTTGATTTTTTTGTAGCCTAAAATGTGGAACAGCTGTTGTAAAAGTTGGTTCAAAGATCATTGTGTACATTAGCATTCCTTATTCTTTACAATTCCTTTGCTTTTTATTCTTGTATTATTTTCACTATAGTGAAAAGCATATAATTATCTGAAACTCTAGAAAAAGAAAAAAGATCCAATCACTTCTGCATCATTTTCTTCAACCTGTTGTTACACTGCTTAGGTGATTTAAATCCTTGTGTTCCTTCATTCACAAGTTTAATCAGGATTAAACAGAGTCCTTTGTTTTCTCTCTGAGAACTTGCAGATGAGAAACAGGTGCTGGAGGAAGTAACCCTGGCGATAGAATGCAAAATTCTTTCTTCCCATGCAGAATCAACCAAGTGCTCTATTATGTTATCAAAGAGTACTTTTTGGGCTGCAGTACCATGCTGCATGTGGGATTTAAATACTGACTTTAATAGCTGCATACATCCCTGAAGTGACTCATTCTCTGCAGGCTCAGTTTTGTTGAGCTCTCCTGGAAGTTAACTGGAACAGGCCAAAGAGTTACCCTGTCATCTTCCCATCATGACAGAGTGCTGTGCTAGATGCTGGCAATTGTCATATTTTCAGGAGTGGAGGGCTAACGTAAGCCCAGTGTCCTGTGCGGATTGCAATATGGACAATTACATTCAGCCTTCCTAAATTTCTCACAGATTTGCTACTGGATCCTGTGCTAAACTGTGGTGTAGTGTTGCTATGTGCTGTTAAACAGTTCACTCCTTAAGCTGTTCCACTTCAGTCATGGGCAAAGTGATTCATGTGTGTGTATAATCCATTAGCAACAATTGTAAAGTGCTCTGGGTTCTGTGGCTGAAAAGTGCTTTCTGAGTATAAAGTCATTATCCTTACTTGACAGTTCTGTTTGCCAACACTTGTCAGAATTACCACAGATTTTTCATCTGGCTCTGATGGTTTCAGTATGTTCCAGATAAACATATCCAATCATCTCAAGTAAAATCTAGGAGATTGAATTTTTCTTATGTAAAAAGAATGTAGTTTTTTAATGTGGTTTGGGAATTACAAGGTCAGGGTCTCTCCTGCTTTCTTGAGTTGTAGTGCCAGTCTTAATTTTAGATACATCAAAGTGCTCACATATTCTCCCTTTACAGCCTTGTTGCAGTGACTTCTTAAGAAAAACAATACAAATGGATAGTTTTGCTTTTCTGTGTCTGCTTTGGGTCTATCTGCAGCCGGCTGGCAAAGTGACTCCTCCGAAGTGCAGTGCCTGGATGTCTAAAGGGGTTGCTGAGCAGGGTGTGGTTTCTGTGTTCATCAGCGTGGTTGCTGCAGTGTAGCCTTCTGGGCTGTCAGTGAATCCAGCAGTGTGTGAGCCCCATTTCTTAGGACAGAGACCCTTCCCTGAGACTGAAAGCCAACGGTTGTCTGCTGTAATAAACCAGAAGCAAGTCTGTCTAATGGCTGTATATCCATGGCAGTTGGTTGTCTTTTAAACTTTGGATGGAAGCCTATCAGGAGGTTTCAGCTAAATGCCCTGTGGAGAATTAACCTAGATAAAACCAAAATTCATGAATGCTATTGTAAAGCACAGCTCTCCTCTGCATGCCAAACATATTGTGTCTCACCCCATCAAGTACTTCTTTTTCCTCCTGAAAACAATATTGCATTTTAATGTTACTGGCAAAACTGCTTCTAGATATAGAGCTAGTTTTTCAATCCTCTTAAGAACACAAGGATAAAATGTTCATCTGCAGTGAAATAGTATTTTAAATATGCCTATTTTCCCTCTACAGATTTTATGTATGTGATAATAGGAAATAAAATTCCTTAGGTCTTTACCTGTTCTGTAGGATGAACCATGTAGGGAATAGAATTGAACAAAGCTGAGTAATACTTACCTTGATACCTTTCTCTTCTTCCCTATCCCATTAAGAAGAAACAAAAGGGGAAAAAGGAGAGAGAGAGAGAGAAAATAAAAGGCAGTTAAACAAGTGACTGGTAATTCAGTGCTTTTAAGCAGGGAAATTTATGAACAACTCTCTAGAAATCTTCAGTTTGATTTATTTCAGAAATCCCAAACAAGAACATTTTCTCACTAAGTGCAGAAGTACTGAAGGCAACCCCTGCAATGATGAAATCATGATGCAATGGGCATATAGAGCAGGATCCTTTCCATCCAACCCTGTCATTGAAATGGAGCCCACATGTAACACTGTGATGCAGCAGGAAAGGACACCCAACTACCCTCTGAGGAGAAAGTGGTGTTGGTCCTACCCACTTGGATGACAGCCATGGAGGGAATAGATGACACAGAGAGTAGGAAGCAAGGAAACTTGAAAATTTTCTCCAATAAGTCTAGACTGAAAATACAAGGTGGAATGGGAATAAATGAAAGATGTGCTTTTTGGATTGCTTGGGAAAACTCAGGAGGTTATTGAAGGTTTTTTACCGATATTAATTAGCCTAGGAACAAAAAATAGCCATTTCTGTATTAGCTGTGTGCTTACTGATTAGAAGTGGAGGAGGAGAGTATTCCCCATGTGTTTGTCAACCACAGGACAATAGCCTTTATATAACAAGGCTGCAAGAAGCAAAGAGTCAGTCCTGGAAGCTACGAGATGAAACAGTCGCACTGGAAAGAGGGGGATAAATGCCATTGTGTAAGCTGCTGGTTATGTGCTCAGGCTTATCTCACTGGGGGGACTGGAATATCCTGTGACACATGAGGGGTAAGAGCAAGCCCGTTAGCCATCTAGGAGACAGCAGGGAGGGATAAAAGCCAGACAAGGTCAGTAGAAAAATTATTAGACATAAATTGTTCATGAATAAATGTTGTCTGCAAGTTGGAAGAAGGTTCCAGAAAGGACCAGAGGGACAACTATCTGGAACAACTCCAAATGTAAGGCCTGGGAGAAGGGACGTCCTAAGTGATTTAAAGGAGTTTTCCACTTAAGATTTGTATAATGTGCTAATCTGAAATAGGCACTGGAGTGGCTGAAAGTCCCTTCTAGTCTTCTATGTCCTCATCTCTTCTGTGGGACCTCACAGGCCCGCTCTCATTTCCCACAATCTGTGAGTCATGATACAACTTTCTCACCAGACCACTGACTGCTGCACAGCAGTCACACTCATTACCTCTTGCTACCACTGGATTTTGTTTTCTGAGGAGCTTCCACTGGCATCAGTGTCACTTGCAGGCTAAGACGCTTTAAGGTCCAGCCTGAGCTGCACTGCACTGCACTGGAGGTAGCTAACCAGGGCAGCCCCCAAGAGAGTTGGCAGCAACAAGATCACATCAGGCTGAAAATACTGGCAGAGCAGAAAAAGCTGAACTGGGATGAGAGACCAGCATGTCTCCTTCCTTTTAAAGAAGATTCTGTTGCTATGGCAATTCTCTCTTCCCCAAGCTCATTTTATGAAAGCAAGCCCTAGAATGGAGGACTGAATTCAGCTGTTACACAAAGTAGCAATTATTCTCAACAATTGGGGAACTTACAGCCTGGATCTGAGCCACAGCGCCTTTCTCATGAAACTACCAGGTCACTTTTTCCAAGACCTTTGACATTCTGTGTTGTGAGGCACAGAAGGATATATTCTTTAAATAGTTTTTTTTGCATACTATGGTATTTGGAAATATGTAAACATTCCCATTCCCTATTTATTCATCCTGACACTGAGAAATCAGTGTCTAGTTCCCAGGCCCCAAGCCAGAAGAGGCTTGTGTTCTTCAGAGAGGTGGTGATACGAGATCAACTTGCTGGTGCAAGGATAAAGGCTGTTCCCAACCCCCTGTCTCTCATGCTTTCTGACCAACCCTATGCTCTCAGTTGCATCATTACTTGCTTGTCACCAGAGCAGAGACTGCCATTGTAAAGGAAAATTCATTAGGCAAAGATAAAAATATAAAAGCTATAATACGTATATAAGGATCAGACTGAGTCTCGTTCTAACTCAGTTATTCCATCTTCAGCAGTGACTGTGAGTAAATGCTAAGGTAGAACAAAAGGATATTTTCCTGTCTCTGTGCTCTTTCTGAATCTGTTTTCAACCTAGGGACTTCTTGAGCTGTGTGTTTTCTCTGTATTCTCAGCAGATTCTGTTCTGCTCTCAGCAGATTCCTTTTCCCTGAAACTCCCTGTCTCCGTTGAGCTCATGTGAACTTTTAGCAGCTAAAGCATCCTTTGTCCAGCAGTTCACGGTTTACAGATTTATGGTGAGAAGAAATATCATCTGTTTTCAAATTTGGCTCCTGTTGCTTCATACTATCCTGCCCTTGCCTGGTCTTTGTTCTGGAAGGAGCAGTGTGCCATCTAATCCTACACAGCCTCTCTGCATTTCTCATGAGTCAATAGCCCTCTTGCTGCATCCTCCTTCAGTCACCTCTTTTCCAGACAGAAGAGCCTGGTGTTCCCCAGACAGAAGACATTCCATAGCTTTTGGATCATTCCTGCTGCCCTTCTCTCAAACATTTTCAAGTCCACTAAAGCTTTTGTGCATGGAAAAAGAATATATTCTGTGGAAAGGCATATTTAAATAACCTGTTTCTAAATGTTAGCAGGTTCTTAACTGGCCATGGTCTACCATCTTAGCCTTCACAACTATCTTTAGTTGGAGTTGGATGATTGCACATATCCTGCAATTTCAAACTTAATGGGTTATCTAAGTTTTTTAGCCCAAAGTCCAAAATTATTTGCAAACGTAGGTAACAAATTGTGTGGTTTAGGTGTTCCTTGATGAGCAAGGGTGAGAAATCACTTGACCTCATTTCTGTGCACTGCTGATTTCATGGAAATGTACGTTAGCTTAAATGTTTGATGTGTTTTGTTAGTGAGAACATGTAGATTTCTATGTGGCTGGATGGGATCAGGCAAGGGGTCTGTATGAGGAACTTGAGAATTGTGAGGCAAGTGTACGGAAAACGACTAGGCTGAACAAGAAACCCTTCAAATTTTTTTTCTCAGAAATATATTTTTGCTAAAAGGTAGTGATCACTTGGCTAATTGTAAAGTAATACCACTTCCAACTGTGCTGGTAATATTCTTGCTTCATGTATGTCTGACTTGTAGCCTTTAGCAGTTCATTAATTTCTGTCTCTCTCTTATTCATTCTGGAATGTTAGATTATTACCTGGCTGCCTTTGTTTCTTGAGTGTTATCATTAGGTAACACTTAGATGATTTGTGTAAGTTGTAACTGCTATAAATGCCATTTTTTATCATCTGGTTTGTAATGCAACAAATGCCTGTGCAGGTAATATACTGTCTCCAGCATCATTTTCAGTGTTTCCAAGATAACCATTCTAGTTAATAAATATCAGAAATTCTTTTCATTGCACATTCTTTGAATACCAAAGTGGCTACTCCAAGAGTGCAAACAAATGGGTATTTATTTTAAGTTTGGAAACAATGTTTGAACAAGCGCACGTGCTTTTTCAACATTCTTTTTCATTTTTAAAATACATTTTTTGCAATTTATAGTGAATACAGAATCTCTTTTTAATTTATTGGCAAAATTTGCACTGACCTCACCGGATCAGGACCTGCTCTGTGAATTTAGATCTTAAGGGACAAAAACAAACTTAGAAAATGCTTTTCTACTTTGTGTCTCAGTTCCCTGTCTATTTCATGGGAATGATGAAACAGACTGAACTCACTGCACATTATAAAGAGAAATCTGTCCATATCTGAAATACACAGTGACAGCTATGGCTGGCAGACAGAGGGAGCGTGGTGTGAGGCCTCTCCCCTCTGCCCATGTCCTGGGCCAGCAGGGCTGGCACTGGCAGCTCTCCTGCTGCCGTATCCTGGGATGTTGCAGTGTGATGGCATCCTACCAGGAAGGGAACAGCATCAGGATTAATGAAAGTTAGCACAGAAGCCATTTTTTCCTATTTAGGAATGAAGTGAACTTGCTTGTTCAAACATATTTTTATGCAGATACTCTTTGAGTTTCTGTAGAGTTCATTGGAGTCTCTGATTTTTCGCAGAGTAGGTAATAAATCCATGGTCTTTATTTGTACTTTTTCCATCTATGGATGTATTTTCTAATATATAAGTACAGTATTTATAGAATGTCACTGTTTATTTTCTTTTCTATCAGAGGAAAAATAGCTATTTTTCATATAAATAATATCCACAATAAAGAGACAAAAAAATCTTTGATTGCATTTAATCTTTCTTGCTCTTTTTCTTTTTTTCTTCGATAATGTCATTATAGCTTTGCTATGCTACAGAAATTGCTCAGGGGTAAAACTGAACTCTACATAAATAATTTTTTTTTTTGCTTCAGATATCTGAAATTATTTTATATTTGGAAGTGTAGGTAAGAAAAAACATATTTTTGAACAGGAAGTGTTTTCAGTAGACCAGTATAACTCACTTTCAGCAAACCGCTTATGGGCTGGTTTTTTCACTTCCAGGTGAAGCAGAAAGCAATGTAAACACCAAGCACATGTTTGAGTTTATAAATTCCTTCAGAATAGTAATCCCTTGCACACTGTGGTTCTTACTGACCATACCAGATGTGGCTAAAGTTTTTGTGGCATAATCTGCCTTCTAATATTTTGAGTAAAGGGAAACTACTCATAAGGATTGCTGGTAAAGCCCAGAATATGTTTCAAGTATCATGAGTGCTGCTTTTCTTAGCTGGTATTTTGGACATCATTTCAAAACCTGGCTGAAGAGTTCCATAAATGGGACATATATATCAATTTATGCATAAGTGTGAAAATAATCAAATCCATGACGGTAAATATTCTATCCTCCCCACCTGTCCAGGCAAGTTGCCACAACAAAGCAATATAATGTAAAATTCTCAATACATTGAAAAACTGGGAGTGCCCCAATCATCTGTTGTTCAGAGTGGGGTGGGGCACATGGTCTTACAGGCACTGGTCTAGTCCAGGATCCTTCATGAAAAGGTTTGTTTTATGGCCATGACCATAAGCTTGGATTTCACTAGTATTGGAAGTGTTTGAAAGAGCCATGTATAAAAGCTTTTTAATCATCAACCTTTAATGACCCAGTAAATACATAACTTCATTTTCCCACTTAAATATTTTGCCAGCAGTGTTGGAGATAGATAACCAGTAAGTTTGGACAGTGTGACTCCAGGTATTTTCTGGTAATTGTGTCATATTCATTCACAAATTTTGGGGTAGAGAACTTTGGTGTTTTAAAATAAACTGGGCAAATGTGGCTTCAGGAATTTATTTAGTTACTATTGTAACATTTGCTAATGGTGAAAATTATGTAGAAAAACTCTTTGAATTTAGAAGCATAGTCATTATAGTAATTTAACAGAAAATTGCTATATTATGCAAAACAACTCTTTATAAAGTCAGTATTTCAAAATAGAGTTTAAGGCTTTGTGTTTTGCTGAAGTAAAATCTAGATTATGAGTCTTTCCTCTCTAACTGCATTATTGTCTTTTATCATTTCAGCATGCATACACAACTACAGCCATAAATGGGACAAATTTTTGTACATCAGCAGAGGATGCTGCCTGTATTTTGGGAAGGAATTCGGCTAAACTTGCATCGATTAGCTGTCTTGGAGATTTTCTCCTATTTTTAGGAAAGGTAAGAGTAAATAAAAATAACTATTCTCTAAAAATGAAGTGAAAATTCAGATGAATTTTCACATCTCCCAGATGAGATGTCCTCTTAAAATACTGACTGTAATGTATTTGCCTCAGGGTTTGGGGGGATTGGGATTTTATGAGAAACATTTCTACATGATTAATGAGGCTGCACTTCCCTCTCACTGCCCTTTACAGGTGTTTGTTGTATGCTTTACTGTTTTTGGAGGATTGATGGCATTTAACTACCACCGGGAGTTGCAAGCTTGGGTAGTTCCTCTGTTGCTGGTTGGATTTTTTGCCTACCTGATGTCCCACAGCTTTCTGTCTGTGTTTGAAGTGACAGCAGATGCCATGTTCCTTTGCTTTGCTATTGATATGGAAACAAACGATGGAACTGCAGAGAAGCCATACTTTGTGGATCAGGATCTGCTGGTAAACCCCACTGATTACAGCAAAGATATGTGAGACATTCTAAGCTTTTAAGCACATTTTTTCCCCAAGACCTAGTAATCTGAACCCACAGCCCATGCTGTTTTCTTTCCAACACCTTAGAACAGGATGGGATACAAGTACATTAATTTATAAACTGAAGTAAATGGCTCTCTCTGACCTATGTGTGCTAGCTACAACTTGCTGTCTTCTTTTAGATCATATTCTGTAAGTAATGGCTGACTATTTAGGCCTAACTAGATAAATCTTCAATATATTGTTGGTAATTAAAAGATATAAATAAATAGAAGAGCTAACTGCAGAAATTGATCCAAGGGGTGCCCTAAGATTAATGCTTATATTTCTTGTGACTCACTGTATAATGATGAGAAAAAATTACCAAGTAGCAGGTCAGGGGTCCATTCCACATCCTATAGGTGCTGTAGTTTTGAACAAACTTCATGCAAATATGAGTTGCTCTGCTTCATACCAGTACAGATTCTTTTGCCAAGAATTCTTTTTTGTCTTCTATCTCTTGATTAAGCTCTTCTGCCTCTGGACAGGTTGTTCTGTGTCTTCACCTTGTAATTACTGTATTGTATTACCTTCAGTACTTAGCTAATAGTGATGTAGTGCTATAACTGAAGCCTTTGAATATATATGTGCTATCCCTTTCTAATTAAGAAAATATCTTGAGATGCAGATCTTTTTTTCCTTTTGTGCTATTTTTGACACTTCTGTCTCTTCCTTCACAAACCACGCAACAGAGAAAATCTTAGTGATCCATGAAAACAAATAACCAACAGCCAGAGTAGCTCATATGACACAAATGTTCTGGATGGATTTCTTCAGGATAATGTCAGAATTGTTTTTGGTTTTTATTTATTTTTTTAATGCTGCTATTAGAGTTTCTGTAATATTCATAGAATTTTGTTGAGAACAACAACAACAACAACAACGAAACAAAACAGGCAGCCTAAAGATGGGCTTAACCCTTTGTACAGAAGAAAGCAGATATATATTCTTTGGCTTTGGTTCAGAATAATGCTTAAGCACATTGCCTGGATAGGAATACAAAACTGAATGGAAAACTCTGAAGCCTTGACCTCTGTTACTCCCTCTCTGTTTTGCCAAATTCTGAAATACTTCTTAAGCCAATTTTCCTTCATGAAACAGAGGCTTTCATTTCTCTACTTCCAAACTTTGTGGTAGTTTCTCTTTAACTCTGGTCTTAATTCTGTGTAATTAGCCATGCCCTAGAGCTGTGGGAGAAGAGAGGATTTCCCACAGGGACAAGCAGTCTTCCAAGCAGGACAGGCTCTGTACCCTTCTATGGAAAAACTGTGGGCAGCACATCCAAACTCCTCCTCATTGTATGACCAAGAGTAAGTTTGCTAACACAGACAAGAATTTGGAGTTTCCCAACACATGAAGGCATTTGACTTGTCTGTGTTACAATCAGGTTACAAGCATCCCGGGGGTGGAAGGGAGCCTTTGTGGCCCTCAGGACAATAAGCAGCAGTGGGCGGAGAGCCGGGGAAGGGATTTCATACAGCTGGAGTCCTCATTCCTGCAGTAGGAGGTGTAACAGAGATTCTTGATTCATCCTTTTCAGTTGCATTCATCACTTTTGCTGCCTCTGTACTCCTTCCCAGTATCACTCAGTGTCATCCAGCCAGGAACCAGCTACAGTTTCTTAGCCCTGGGCTAATTATCTTCCTTTACTAGGTATTTTTATTTGCATAATGGTTTCCTTTCACAAACGATCTCACCCTGGTTTTTGCTTGTAGGCCTTTGTGAGTCAGAGTAACAAGTTAACAGAAGGGCGAAAACACAGAAACACCAGACCATTCCAGGATAATGAAGATGGGACAGAGCTCCAGCCTATGGTGAGACAGGAGCATGGGATATGTATTTATTTGCCAGCTAATGTGTTTGCCTTTATGGTCCAAGAAGGGATGGAGGTTATCACATATCTCCTGATGTCTCACAACAACCAACATGCTGTACCCAGTATCCTGTTCCTTTCCCTCCTCAGGAAACCCTCTGCTAGTGCAAAATGGATGGATCAAATATTTCTTCTCTTCTTTCTTTGCATTCCCCATTGTACCCAGCAGAGGAAGAGAAACTTTGGACAGTGGCAAGGGGGTGGGGGGATAAATGCTATTCAGATAGTCTTTCACATGCTTGCTGTAGCAAAATCAGAAGAGTGGTAAGCTGCCTAATTTCATGCCAGAACTGCTGAAGTTCCAGACCTCTACGATCAGAGCTTAGAGACCTCCTTTCCTCTTTCCTTTCCCCATTCCTTTCCATTTATTTACTCTATTTTATGATGGAGTAACAAAGCTGAGGTGCCACCAGGGAGTGTTTCCCCACACCCAGGCTTGGGAAAGTCCTCAGAGTCAACACTCACTCACTGACAACTAAAAAAATACTGCAAATTGCCCAACCTGAGAAGCTGCCCCAGCAAGTTCAGAATCAGGACTGATTTTCCCCAAGCATTGTGGGGGCCAAGCTAAGGCTGCTAGAGTAAGATTCTGCAGGAACAGCTCCTCTGGCACCCACGCTTGCTGAGCACTACGAGTCCTCTGCTGCCACAGCTGCTTACATGAGTGTAACAGATGTCAGTGATTTTTCTTGATCTGCTTTCAAAAGATAGCAGGCTCTAGTGAGCTCTCACACAATCCTGTGGGCATTCTGCTACAGGCAGAGCACTCCCCCAGTTTATTACTACAGTTGTGCTAAATTTTTTCATTTGGGTCTGCTATTGTATCCTTCAGTAATTTTTTGCCAAACACAGAAACCAGAGGCTGAGTGGGTGTTATTCCCTGCAAGAAGATTGTGGACTTGCTATACAAAAGAACCTTAATCGTTTTCCCAGTTTACTCTTATGACATTTAAATGCAGAAACAGAACCAGTGCTACACATTATTTGATTCCTTTTTTTCTCTTTGTAGACTTGAATGTGAAGTACACCAGCAAGTGTGGAAGCAGAGCAGCAATAGCAAAAATGGTCATATCAGTAAAGGTTACCAATACCCCAGGACAAAGAATTAGTTCTTTAAGTCTGTTGTATCTTCTGCACTGGTACAATGACACACAGTCTGTTTGTATGATTAAAATATTTTGTGTCATCACATCTGATTTTTATTACTACACTTATTATGATGGTCTGAAAGTTGTTAATAAACTCACTATTTGTAAATTTCTATGTTGTCAGACTAACTTAGTAAGTCAAAAAGGACATGGAGCTAACATGATTTTTCCAGGTTTCTCTGGGAATGCTGTGCTGGTCATCAGTAGAACAGTAAATGCAGAAGCATTTGTAGAGGAGGTGCTCTGAGATGACTGTATCCTGATTTATTCCGCATATCTGAACAGCCAATTAAGGAACAGACTGAGCTCACTGATGGAAATTACCCTTGATAGATAATTAGCGGTTATGAGGTAGGTGTCTTTTAATTATACTCTTTTGGGAATGGTTTTAACAAGTTCGTATCATAAACTGTCCAGCTCCTCTCCAAAGGGCAGATGAGGAATAGTCCTTCCTTCCTTCTGCAGTTGAAAAGATGAAGCAGAAAAATTTGTATCTGGATTTAGAGCTTGACAAAGTAGCAGATGAGAGATAGACAGACATGAGATAAAAGGATGTTATAAATAATACTTTCTAGAAATGTTAGCTGTAACATGGGTGTGAAATATATCATGGGGGAATGTAGCGACTGTCAGGGCTCTAGTCAGAAGAGGAACGTAAGTGTAGACACTTCTAAAAAAATTAACTTGGTAACAGTCTGGAAGCATTTTCTTGTGAGCAATTTTAAAGCTTGTTTAAACTTTGTACCTGGATCCTGATTGTAATACACTTCGTGGGCTCCACCTTGTTCTGAGTATGGAGTAGTTTGAGATTTTTCTCGGTGGCATATTTTATTTTATTTGCTCAAAAGCTCCTTTAAATTTTGTTTGAGGAGGGTCTTGAGGTGGGACAATGATGCCAACCAGGGATTTCAGTAAAGTGTCAGTATAGGAAGTGAGACATCACTGCAGGTAAGTGACTCAGAACAGTCTTAATGAATAGATTGATAAACCCTTGATTAGTCACAGCTTGGAAATGACACAGAAAAGCTCATTGATGCCTGAATAAGAAATCTGTTTCATTTAGATACTGTATCTGTCTCCTGCTGTTGAAAGGAGACTAGTTATCTAGAAGTACTAAGAAATACTTGCTTTTTATCCATCATTTAATTAACTTCATTCTACTTTAATATGAGCCACTTCAAGAAATTGTGGAATATAGGATAAACTATGAAAAAGGGAAAGAAATAGATTAATTACTTTCTGCCTGGCAAGTGAAGCAGATAATGTACTGGCTGTGACTCACTACCTCTACCTTATTAAAATCTGTACCCTTGGATACTTTTGGCGCTGGGCTCATGGATGCTGTGGGAACTTCTGAAAAGTCCTGAATAAGGAATAGCTCTCTAATCCTGAGGAAGTGTGCAGATATGGTACTTACAAAGGGGCAAAACTTTTCCTCTGCCATGGGTTTGCTAAGATTGCTTCCGAGAAGCAGTGTCTTCACAATGTAAACATGATATTTACCAATTTACAAAGCATAAGAGGTTTGCTTTGAAGTTTAAAAACCCCTAGTTCTTATTACACATTTGGGGATTTTTTCCTGTTTGTATTTAATACTCACACTGCAAGTTTTGGCCTTTGACTCAGGAACTCTGGTGGAAAAAAGGGAGGGAAACTTTTATCCAAGTATGTCCTTGTTTTCAGACAGTCCCTAGATGACCTTCAGAGGTCACTTCCAATCTCAATAACTCTATGGTTCTGCTCACTGCAATTATGATGCAGTGTCATTGCCTTCAGTGCAGCTCCAGAGTGGAGAAAGAACTCATACACTTCCTACAAATTCTGGGTTAATTTTTAAAGAAGGAAGGTACTGAAAAATGCCAGTTAAGCCATATTTGAGTGTATTCTGTTTAAGGAATACTGTCCAGAAATTACATTATGAAATAAGTTTTGAGAACTGTGTGTATTTTTACAGAAGACTTCCAAACACACAGCTTTTCATTAAATTTTTACAGAAAGCATAGCTTTATAGCTTTCAGTTACAACTCAAGACCTCCCAACCATACATACACTACACTAGCAATTGTGTCAACAACTTCCAGCTGCAGCATTCCTGTGTGGCAGGAACCTTCACCTGAGTTAGAGGGATAAGCACTCCTACAGAAGCTGATGCTATTTAGTGCTTGTTTCTCAGTGTTGCCTTCCCCTGCAGGGTGCTGTAGTCAGGCAGCTGTAAAGGAGGCTGTATGTAGGCACATCTCCTGGGAATACAGTTCCTGCTGCTTCTGAGGGTGGGCTAAGCCACTTCCCATAATATGAGGTCTGTCTTGCAATGCAGCCCAGTAAGTGTGAACTCGTCTTTCCTGCAGCTATGGAAGATTAGATTGAGCAGAATGAAAGGTACTTTTATAACTACATTCCTTAAAAATAGGAAACAGGGACTATTGGTGTCTGTTTACCAGAAAATGGCTAAGTATTGCAGCCTATTGTAAGCAAGGCAACTTGATTTTAATCTTGCTTTGTGTCTACTTCAAACTTTCCATTCAGCTGTGATTCCACTGGATCCCTCTGTGGATGAGAGAAAACACACATACTGGCAACAGCTTGTGTGTTGTTTGTTTCTTCTCTTCAAGTACATAATAAGGGTGTGCAAGTAGTTTAAGGTGTAGGTTTTGCATTCAGACAGAAGGAGGGCATGGTCAGGCTCTCAAAAAGAGATTGCTTTCATCCAACCTATTAAAACAACAAACTTTTTGCTGTTGATTGTAGAACAGCATTCAGTACAACAGTTCTAGATAATTAAATACTATTATTTTGAAGGGGGAGAAATAGTATCACTCAGGAAGAGCAGGTCTTAACAGATGTGTTGCTAATAATTCTCTTGCCTCAGATGCAGGGCTTGGACCAGTGACCTCTAGAGAGCCTTTCTAATTTAAATTCTGTAAAATAAATAAGCTTAAGACTTACACAACGAATAGGTCAGCTGAAAGTCAGATCACCACATCACAGACAAAGATGATAGAAACTAATGGAGCACACACAAACAATTTCCAGTCTTGGAGGAAAAATCCTTCATGAATCCAGAACGTGCAAATGTAAAACCTTTCATATGTGAATGTATTAAGTTTAAACTGCAGTGAACACTTTTAAAATAACCTTGAATTATTTTACCAAAGTTAGAAACTGCAACATTGGCCTCCATTGATACATGCTTCTTTTTCTCTTTTTAAAAACAGTGCAGGTAAATTAGTGTAGCCTCTCTGCACTCTATGGTGAGGAAGAAAGCATCCTCCATTTAGGAATAAAGCTCTGCTATCAGTACCTGAGTAACTGGGATTGCAGACCAGCAGGGACAAAGACTGTCTGTCTCTTTACATTATCTAAAGCAAGGGTGTTTTGAGTTTTCCAAGGGATGGTATAAAGGCAACAGGCTGAAGCAGAAGCAGCAACAGATATGTGCAATCCTTGTTTGCCTTGAGAAAATGGCAGGGATTTAGTGAACAGCTAAGGATCTCTGGTCATAACCTCAGTCATGAGGAGGGGAAGGGAACCCGGCTGTGAAGGACTTGCATTCCTCTCCTATTAAGTCAGTGTCACTCATTCCTGAGAGATTTTTACAGGACCGTTAGGTTAAATCCCATGGAAAAGAATGAACCCGAACTCCAACACACCAGAGTTCTACATTACCCTTAACACAGGCAAAGGTGATGCTTATTTGGGAATAGTTCTTATGACATCTAATCTTTAAGACTGGTAGCATAACAAATGAGACAAGATCATCTACATACCTTTAAGAAAAAAATATTTATTTATAAAAATACAATGGGATCAGTTTGAGAAGTGTGGCAATAAATACAGTTCAAGGAAGAAAAAAGCTTTTCTACATGGATATATTATGGCACAATAAAAGGTAAATGCACCATCAATCATGGAACTTCTGTTGGCTCAAGACTTTGTACAAGCTCCCTTTTTAGTAAGACAACTATTTCTAAGTTTGGTCAGTGTTGATAATGGAATGGATACACAATCACAAATGCACACTTATGTCTAATGCAAGACTTACCATTAGCAAACAATACCTTAAAAACATAGCAATGATATTAATTCACTAATGAGATATCTTAAATTTAATTGGCAAAGACCACATGTAACTTTAAGTATGAGATTCTTTTATCTCCTCTGGAAAAAAGCTGTAAATATGTAAAATGAAGGCTTAACTTGGTATGTAAAGACCTACTTAAGTAGAGATTGTGAGAATGCATAGCTCCTTATGAAACAACCTGGCTGTACAAGAGCACTCCCCCTTTCACAGTATTCCTTTTACTTCATATGCAGTTATTGTTTATGCTGTAGACTACAACTGTTACAGCACTAAAGGCAACTAGACAGGGAAAGGGCAGAGAAAGGAAAAAGGAATGTATGTAAGGCAGTATTTCTTTAGGTACATTAAGCGTAGTGTGTAGGAAAGACAGGTAACAATTCCACAAGGCTAGTTTCGTTCTTACTGAATAAAATAATGGACTAATACTGAACTTCTGATATAAAGCTAGTAATCAATGCCCTGGTCACTGTACTGCCCATGGTAATCTCTTTGATAGTCATCTTGGTACTCTCCATGATAGTCATCTGGGTATTCTGCCTGGTAATCGCTATCGCTGATTTCTGACCCGTTTGTGCCTGTTCCTTGGCTGCCGTTATGAATGACAGGTTCTGTGGGTGCAGCACAGTACTTGGGGTCATACACTTGCCGTCCAAGCCCATACACACTCATTCCCTTCTGTGAAGCCACTTTGTTGGTACCCATTTGTAACGAAATAGTTGAGTTATCCACAGGCTGTAATATGTGCTTCTGATCATAGATGTCTCTCCTGGTACCTGGTGCCAGCATACCAGCCTAATAAAACAGGATTGTGGAGGTTCAGTAAGAAGGTCAGGAGCTGTGATTACTAGACTTACAATTTCAACTAGTATGCCTCACCAAAAGTGCTGAAAAGTAGGAATTAAAGTACAACAAAACACAGCACAGTAACACGTGTTCACTAGCAGGTGAAGAAATACCTTCCAGAAAGGTTAAATTTATGCTCCTCTTTGGAAAGAATATACTAAGTACTCCGACTAAGGTGGTGCCAGTAAGCAATTTCTTTTTGCCTCTGTCTAGTTAATACTTAAAATGAAGTTACTGTTTTCTCCCGGTATAGCGTTGCCAGCAGGAAATTCTAGAAGCACTGGGACATTTTTATGCCTTAAGACACTCGGCACAGAACACACTGGTTAAGATAAGAGATTCAAGTTCCTCAGTTACTGCATAAGAGCACAGCTGAACTGTACCCACTCAGTCCTGCCTGTTAGACTCTGCTACTGGGCATCACTCCAGGCTCTCCTGTCCCACTGGGCTGAGAGCTGTGTCCACCCTGCACATGTCACATACAGTCCCTGCTTACCTGACTGGCTCCTTTGTTAGTGCCCATCTGTAGGCTAATCGTTGTCTGGTCAAATGGCTTATCCGTTTGCATTTTTGGATCATACAGGTGCCTTCTGGTTCCATAAGCAGTCATGCCTGCCTGACTGGCACATTTGTTGGTGCCCATCTTTATTGGGGGAAGGAAGAGGTGGACAGAAGAAAATGATTTTTATTTGTACATTAAGCATAGTCTAAGGAAACAAATATGCTTGGTAACTGTGATGGCTGACAAAAAAAAGTCATTTCAGTGCATGTTTTCCTCATGTAGTTTGACCACAACCTGTAATAAATTACCCATTCTCCTTACTGAGTTTCAAAAGGAAAAATAAAGGCAACTGTCATCCTAAGGCATTTCAGTGACTGGCACTTGCCCAACTGCATTGCAATTGGAATGGATGTACGCCTCAAAATGTAAAAAGTAACTTTTACCTTGGACAGTAATGATTCATTTATACTGCCACAACTTCTTGACCACAGGAATTTTATTTTGGCTTTTATGATTACTAAGGAAAGAGGAGAGAAAAAAATTTCTACCATACAAAGAACTTTAACTATCCAAAGACTCCTACTTTAAAACCACCTTAAAAGACAGAGATGATGCTGCTAATATTAGCTGTTCCTTTCTTCCTTATCACTCTTACAGCAGATTTAAAACAAACAAACCAACCTTCCAGGCAGCGACTTGAGCTTATAAAGCCAATCAACTGCTTACAAGAATCAAAACCTTATTCCTTCTTACATGATAAGAATATATTGTTATTCTGCACCTGGTTTTGCATAAACAACCTATCAGTTAATCAAAGCAAGAAAGCTGATCTCAAATGTAACAAATTAACTGCAAACTTGAATTTTGGACTTACCTGCAGGCCAATTACACTTTGACCAGCTTTTAGTTTTCCTGCATCAAAACTTCGTGCTTGTTTCTCTGCATATTTGACACCAATATCAATTGTAGTATGAAAACCTTTAGTTTTTGCCTATTTAGGGAGAGGGAAAATAGAATATTCAGTGTTTGAAGGCATTTTCTATCTCCACACCCTAAGCCTGGGCTCTCAAATGATGCCACAGGCAGACCTATCTCCATGAGGCTGTGTCAGGGCTGAGAGAAGGTACCACTTCCCCATACCATTTGAAGGTGGCACCCCAAAGCTACCTGAGTCAAAAGGATATTCTGCAGGGATTAGTGTCCTCCTGTGAGCCTCCCCTGTTCTGTGTATGCACATGGAAGCAGTCAGGAACCCTCACTCTGAGCTCTAAGCCTTTCCTGGGCCATGTGGGAGCACACAGCCCTCTGAAGTGCAACCTCTGCAGTATCTCACTCAGTTCTGTCCTCTCCTGACAGGCTGGATGCTGTTTTCTGTATATACATGGGTTGTAAGGGTGCATCTGAACTGGCATGTGGATTTGGGCCAATTCCAGGAGTACAAATACTTACCAGACCTGCCAGTGCCACTAGAGTAGTCTGAACTTGAGTCATATTTCCATTTTCAAAAAGATCATTTGCTTCAAAAATATCATGTGGCTTCATGCCGTAGACTTGGATGGCTTTGATAAAATTCCCAATGTTCTCCAGCTAAACAGAAACAAAAAAGCCAGTTTTCTACACAGTGGTTCAAATCAGAAATTTAAAAATTTTAAAGCCTTCTGGTGTTGGTTGGTTTGTTTGCTTGTTTTACTCAAGTTCTTTGCCTTGTGCAAAGTGGACAAAACAGCTGGCATGGTTAAGAGTGACTGGTGGGAAGTCTGGGATTATTTTTTATTAGTTTCAAAACTGATTTCAGAAATCAGACTAAGAGGTTATCCAGCCTGGCATCCCCCCATCAGGGAGTACCATATACTTTGTTAGAGTGGGCTTTGATGAGAAAACTTGTCTCAACTCTCTGTCCCCTCCAAGAGAAATTCTAATCTAAAATCTGCTTCAAAATTAGAAAATGTGACATAGTATCCATGCTATTTGACTTCAGCAACTGATAATTTTGAACAAAATAAAAACATAACTATGTGGATGGGATCCTTCTATGTACTGAAGGCATTATCTTGCTCACCTCTTGGAACAAATAAGCTTTGGGGTTTATTAGCACTTTTTAGCACTATGTGCTGTAGAAATTGGTAAGCAATATGGAATACAAAGAGTAAGGACTGAATCTCTTCTTTCCTTCTGAAGTCTTAAGAGGTGTTAAAAAAAATCCTCCCCCTTATTTAGAAGCATTCAATGCCAAGAAAACAAGGAGTCTTGACATAACAGTATGAAGCTAGACCCAGCAACAGCAAAGGCAGTAACTCCAGGCAGCAACCCTTCCAATGCTTGTTCCAAATGCATGTTGCATCCTCTACAGACACCTTGTCAGGAGGATACTTCATACAGAGATGTCCAGGTACAGGCCAGTGTAGAGATGGTTCTATAGGTCAGCTTTTGACCTAATACCTTGCAGCACTGCCTGGATGGAAAACTCAGTTGCGATGTAATAAAACTGGGAAAAGGCCTTACTATAGGGCTCTAAGTTGTTCTTCCATCTGACACTTCCCTGAACAGCTAAAGCACTGCTCTTAAATACAGGTACTCAACTGCCACTGATGAACCACCTCAGCTGTAGCTGCATTCTGGTAAAGACTGCTCATGTCTGCAGCATCTTCAACTCTTGTATGTGTATCATATGTAGACTTGGAGCTACTAAGATTTAAGAAGTACCATTTCCACAGCAAATTTGTTAATACAGAACAAAAGAATTGTTTGGGGGTTCAAGGGGTTAGAGGTGTAGTTCTGAGGTTGGTTTTTTTTGTTTTACCTGGTGCCAATTTAGTTTTGATTGATTAATTTTCTTCACTGATCCTGGCTGCAGCTTATTTATAAGCCTGGGGAGGTGAAAAAGAGGGAAATGCTTAAACAATAAATCTCATCCTTATATCATATGTGCAGGCATTATATAGTACTTTCACTCATGCTTTATTAGTTGCATTAGTTTCATCAAAATGGTTAATTTTTTGGTTCATACAGTGGACTAGCTCAGTTCTCAGGTCTCACAAGTCCAACAGACGAAGAATTTTTGTGTGCCGTTTGATTACTGTAGAAATGAGCTATGCCATTAAATTTAGAAACACTTAGAAATCTTAGCTGAAATATAAAGGAGATTAAAGTGTTCATTTTTCCAACAGTTTCAAAGAAGTTGTCTCCCACCCGACAGTCAGCTATCTTTGACTGTAATTGTTGATGTCTTTTGAAGGGGAATCTTCAGAAAGCCCCTTATAAGTGCCTTGAAAGCAGAAAACTCCTAAAAATAAGATTACTTAATAAATGCTTACTCGCATAAGATTATGCCATCTTTTAATCCCAGCTGAAAGTTTGCACCAATACTCAGCCCTGTAACCTCTTCTATCCAGTTACGCAGATCTTCTTCTATCTGGGGGTCATATTTCAGGGCAATCTGTAACACAAGCAGTTATAAAGTTACTTCAGGAGAGAAATCTCCAACTCTTCCCCACCCCAATTCCATTTCAGAGTATGCTATAGCTGTCATCCAGTAACTTTATTGCTGGATTTTTAAACTGTATTTTATACATCAAAGTACAGATGTAAGTACTTTATCCCTTTAACTATAATTTTCATGGCTTTACTAAAGGTCTATTTGGAAAAAGCACTTCTAAGCATGTAGCAGCTTTTCCTAAAGCAAGAATTCCTGGAGCTCCTGAAAAGTCTTTAGTCAGCTGTAGAGGAATGATTTTTGAAAAAATATTCGACCCAAGTGGTACTTTGGCAGGAAGTACGGAAGGGAAATAGTATATTATGAACACAAGAATTCTGAATTGCCATGCCATCAGTACTGCTGCTCACATGTAGATATCTACATCAGAAATTTTATATAATAGATTTGAAGTTATTCAGCTGAAGATTATAGTGGGTTTGCTTTTATAGCTAGTTTATGATTAATGGAGATGACCTAGTAAGTTTTCTCCTTGTTGCTACAACATTAAGAGTTATCTCGCTGGGGATTCTGGGGGCTGTGTGTGTGTCTTGGTTTATCGTTAACCTTTAGTATCCCTGCTATTTCTTTTCTCTTTGACCTTCCTGGAAGACTATTTGGGAATAAACTGTGATTTCATGTTTTAATTGCAAAGGAAGAAAACCTGCAATAATCTTTGAAGTTTAAGGCATCAAGCAAAGGCCCCGAGTTGTTAGCAAGATGACTTTAAAACTCATTTTCCAGATGTTCAGACTTCACTACTCTTCGTGTAAGTTTATGCTTCAGTCACTAGAAATCATTCCATGTGAAAGGAATGCTAAAAACCAGTGAACTTCAACACCACCAGCAGTCAACAGCATCTGTGTTCCTTCATTCTGCCCTTTGTTCCCCTCCCCTGAATGCACTGAAAAGTAGCTCCAACTTCTTCAGTCTAAACCTGTCACCTTTGCAATCCTTTTCAATATTGGCAAGTTGGACAAAATGGATTCTATCACTGAAATCATCGCTACTTTTTCTGCAAACAAAACAAGTAATCTGAGCACAAGATCGTGTGGGATAAATAACCTCCACTGGTGCAGAGGTTGGCAACACTTCCACCTTCATTAGTTGTCCTGCATGGGTCAGTGAGCAAGGAGGGAAGTGAGGGAGCTACCGTGAGAAACCTGACAGGCAAGCGCAGACTGTACCTGCAGTATTTCTAATGCATGCAAGATCAGCTCAGCTGCACCAGTTGCTTACAAACTCCTAACCAGAAACTCATGTACAGCCACTCACATTTAGATCAAAATGTACATTTGAGACTTTTCACGTATAGTTTTAAGACTTCAGCCAAGAAAGGCCAGCTATTAGCAGCTATATTTATACTGCTGGAGATTATAATTCCAACCTATCTGAATTACTTGGATAGAGGCAATTGCTACATTTTGGCTAGCATTAGTAATCCCTGCCTCCAAACTGACCAAACTACAAATTACAGTACTCTGTTCTCTACTTTTCTTCTAAGGGGAATGGAAAATTCCTGTATCTCTGGCTCTACTTCAAAAACTTGTCTGAGTAATACTTATTTTCCTTAGACTATTTGTAATAGTAGTGCTATGGTGCCTTAGTTACAGATCAGGATAATGGACTAACTCATTCCTACATTCAGATCTTGACTAAGGCGTAGAATTTCGTGCAGCATTCTGTATAAGGTGACAAGGAAAACGTCATGACTTTATTTTTCAGTCACACCTTTTGGATATTAGCTAAGATTAGAAGCAGACTAGAAAAGCTAACTGAAAGCCACAGCTCAAAGGACATGGCTGTGGTCTCATCTCTTGGGTGGCAGATAGCCCTCCTTGCACCTCCCTTAAGTTTAGCAGCAGCACAACCACATTCATTTACGGTGATGGTAATAATAGCAAGGGGTGGGTAACATCTTGAAAATGGTGCATGAAGAAGTCAGCTATCATCTTTGTCCTTCCTAATCTAGTGATTACCTTACAAAGGACTTTCCATGGATGTTTTTATTTCCTATGGGAGCAAAGCTTAGGAGATCACAGCCTTAATATGTCTCCCCAGTAACACCTTGAACTCAACTAGCTTGTTCAAAATTATAGAAAAGAGGCAGTCTTGGACAGAATTGAGCCAGTTTAGATTTTGTGTGAAAATAAATATATGTGCAAGGGACAAAGATACCAAAACATCCGCCCCCAAAAGACTGAAATGTAGCATTGCACTCTTCTTAAACATTAGAGAAGCTATTAAAATCTTGCAAAAGTGACCTCACCCCCAAAACCTTAAGTTCCAAATACAGGCAAGACATATAGTGTAGCATTTATTTCTGTACCCGACTTCAAATGAAGGAACAGGATTTACAGAAAAGCCAGAACTTTCTATTCTGATGCTCTAGTTAGAAGACAGCAGATAATTTGGGCTGGTCATTCATATGCTGACAACTCATACTGTGATAAAATCACCATTCCAGCATGCATGTGGGTACAAAGCAGGGGTTGAGCTGATCTCCTTCACAATTCTTTAGTTATGTACCTAATGAACATTGTGCTTTCTGAATATTTAGGCAGTTTCAGTGTAGCTTAAAGACAGTGTTAGCCATCCTACAGTTGAATTTTTTTGGAATAGAACTGGACTTGTGTTTCTACCACTGAGCTTATTTTTAAATACTGGTTAAAAAAAAAAGGAAATTAAGTTTGTGATTATACCACCAAGACACACAGTTTAAAGATTAATCTTTTCCTTCCCAATATTAAAAAAAAGTAAATTTGGGAGCCAACAAGAGTGAGAACACTTCTGCAAGTGTGGCTACTTTAATCTTTTCTGGCAAGCATATAAAAGAAAAAAATGGCAGAAATTTTCCTCATTAAATACTAAGTGCATTCCTTATGTGAGATTACAACTGCACTGAATATTAAATTGCTGATCCCATTGCTTGGGGACCTTAGAAGTAACCAGGTGGAATTTTATCACTTCTCAGAAATATTTACTTTATGTTGGAGTACTTTACCATGTGTTCAAATCTTGAGCTTTTCAAGAGGTTTTAAATTGTCTTGGGGTATCACTACAGTGGTTATCTAGAGATAAGAAGTAAAAAATGCTTAAGCACATGAGGAGACGTTTCTTATTGCCACTAAAAGCATTACCATTAAATCTGGTAGTTTTGAAGTAGTCTTCACCTACTGTACTGTTTGACTTAAAGATGGTAACATTTTTGTTCTGATTTTTGAGCTGGAATTGGTGCTAGTTTCTCTGCAAATTATATTCAATCTACCTGAAAAGCTAGAGATATGGAATCATTAGAATCAGGCTTTGAACATGTGAGAAGAAGGGATTTAACAGGGAGAGTGACAGATCAGATGCTACCAGAAGCAAGGCATTATGCTTACTCTGAATTCTTAGCTCTTCTATTCCCAATGGCACAACCAGGAGTTATGTAACACTCTTACTGAATATTTCATATTTTCCACATGTGGATATCAGAGATGTTCCAGTTTTCCTTTGATTGCTATCTACAAGGTGAAGCCAGAGTCTTTGATATAAATGTAAAAAAATGACGTCTTTTTCCATTACTACTAATCAAAAATATGCCAGCATTTGATCCTTTATAAATACTGAGCCTTCATGTAAGCTACTTAAATCTTACAAGTCTACAGCAAAAGAAAATATTGTCTACTGAAGATGAAAGCAGTAGCTAAGCAGCTTCATTCAAAGTAACATCAGTGCCATTAAAAAACCCTACAGTTTCAGAATACTGTAGAAATTATACAATTGTAGCAGCAGATGTAAGATTTTCCAGAAGTTTAATATAAGATAGCAGGAAGCCAACTGGTAATTTCTTTCTTCTGACAAATGTTGGAAGATACATAAAGTTGTAAATGTTGCTCTTTTTTTTTGGTAATTCAGAGATACAGGTTTAATAGAAATATCTTTGAAAGGAAACTGATGTTTATACAGGTGACCAAAATTATAGGTGATCCAAGGCTGTGGAAGGAAAAGGCTGGGTGTTACTTGCCTATTACAAACTGATATGCATGTGTTTATGCAAATGTTTTCCTCAGGCTGGAATCCCTGCGTCAAACTTGATTCCTCTGGCAACTTCACACCTGATCCTCCCACCCAGTTCTGTTCAGGTAGGACTTCCCTGTTTGGGAGATCTTAGAGTATAAAAACCCCCCCTCCATGCGTAGTACAGGGACAGTAACAATCATCAGGGTTTTTATCATGCTCATGAATTCCTGGAAGCTAGCAAAGTTCTGCTGGCCAACTTTAATGATGTCTGTGTGTCCCTTGAAGTTTCTCAGTGTGCCTGTAGCATGTTTTGTTTGAGTGATGATGTTAACCAGTACTTCACACCATAACTGATATCATATGGACTTTCAGTTGTCCTTTTATACTAATCTTTTCCAAATTACACAGTACACACTGTACGCTAAGGGCTACGTGTATGCCAAATCTCCAGTGTAAGAGTTCAGCTGGCTATACTGCTGCTACTCTGGAAAAATACTGTAAGAGGATCTCAAGGAAGAGTTTTTACACTGGGACTAGCAAACACAAATCTTACTAAGTTAAAAAGCAGGTATAAAAGATAAAACATTTGAAGTTAAACATTGTATCATAACAGCTTGCACTTCTTAGTTCTAATGAAAATCTGATTAAAGCCGCAGGCTTCCTGCCCTTCCCGGCAGGAGTCAAAGGCTTAATGTGCAGGATGCTAAATTTAAAGTACTAGTAGGCATTTGAAAAAACTGCTCTCTACTTGTAAGTTTTAATAAAAAAAGCCTGTGCTTGTCAAAGTGCATCAACAACTCTATCATAAGAACTGTGTTTGTCAACAAAACTGAAAAGGTATATGCATATAAAACCTGCAGCAAAGTAGGTTGTATATTTTCCAAGGTAAATAAGGTACAGGGCCATGTACAGCAAGAGAAATAACCGGGACTTCACTCCAAGATAAGATAGCATAGGAAGAGGTTACATAGATGCTTTTTCACCAAAGTGAACAGAAAAATAGACAGAGCCCTAAGGTTTGGATTTTACTCTTCTTCATAGGGAGAAATTTGGTATGGCTCGTATTCTTGCTTAAAGCAAAATTACTAACTTTTCAATTAAAAACAAGATTGAGTAGAGAAATTTTCCTGAATTTCTAATAAGTATAGGGACATATTCGTCTGGTACAGAATTTAATCCATGTCTAGCCAGGGGGTTTAATAATAATTTCACTTTTACACATTTAGATCATAAACTACCGAAGCAAATAAATCAACAAATGAAAAACTCCAGGTTTTAAGACCTAAGCTTGTACAGTTTCAATTATAAGCAGCAGTTTGTTCCTGAATTAACTTTTCAATCTTTATTAATTCAGAACTATCTGAGTGAATTGCTGTGGTTTCAGTGCTGCCTTTGCAAACACCCTTTGCATTGAAATAAGCACTATCTTCAGCAGTGATTTGTCCTACTGAGGCCAAAGATACCAATGTTGATACTTCTTTTTTATATGCTTGGCACTAGTTTGTGATGAAATCTTTTTCCTCCCCCTTTTAAGGCTTTATGATGGAGCATGGGGCAAGATGAAAGCAAAATTCTCTCCTGGTATCAAAGGCAGAAGAAGCTCTTGAAAGTCCTTACTGCTCAGAAGTGTGAGTCAGGCATACCACAGCCAGTCCCAAATTGTTATCCAGAATTCCTGTTCATCACCTGCTGTTCCAGGAACATACTTTGGAATCACCTATCTAAAATTTACACAGCAAAACACCTGGGAGCAAAAAAAGTATTGAGCTTAAGGGCTATGTGAATAACCAAGAAAAAGGCACAGAAGAGTAAATTCTTCTCATTAGAGAAGAGGGGGAAGGACTTAATTATTTTTTTTTAATTATACAAGCAAGCTAAAACTTTCTGGTTAAAATTCTATGGTGTAAATAGATTACTGCACACATCTAATCTTCAGCTTCAGAGGTGACAGAGTGGCAAGGATATAATCACTGACTATTTAGCCATGGAGTAAACAAATAGCACACCCTGTAAATTGAGACAGAGAACCTAAGAGTGGAAAAAGACAAAGTTTTGATTTTTACTGAAAGCGGGTAAGAAGAGGAAGTGACAGGGTACCAATGTGATTGCCAAGGGGAGCTTCTTGCTATTTGAACTACCAACCAAAGAGCTCTCATCATAAGGACAAATTAAAATTCACTGTAATTTCATGTATGTGGAGCTAGATTGCATGCAAAAGCAAATGTCAGAGGAGGCATATTTGTGCACAATAACCCCAAATGTAAAGGGAATGTGACAGCCCAGATGAAAACCAAAGGGGAAAGTACTTCAAAATCTCAGAGCCACCATTCAGTACACCCTGGTATTTGAACATGCATTTTCTTCTGTGGTTACAGACTGCTGTACAGAAAGGCAGAGAACATTGTATTAACATTAACACTGAAAGATCTCACTATATCCCAATATGCTACTTAGCACAAAAAAAATACAGCTGTATCCATTTTGCTTAATATTGAACAGTATTTTTTTTGTGTGTGTGTGTAGTGCAACTGATACCCTGCCAACATCTCACTGTTTTCTCTGTAAATCAAAATTTAGGCTACAATCTTTAAAGAGATGGATGAGCATTAATCCAAAATTCCTGGCACTCATCCCATAGGCACCAGATTAAACTCTGTGAAGTGAGAACAAACCATGCCTCAAAGTTTCCAAGTCATCTTACAAGTGCAGATACCTGTAGTCATGCATGGTGCTTGTTGCCAGATCAGCTGGCTGGAAGAACTGACTGTTCTACTCCCTGGCTGTCCATAAGGACTTTATGACATTTTGCAAGCTATTCAAGAAGCCAGTGCTACCATTTCTTCCCCAGAGTGCACCAACAACTCGGACACGTGCCTGCCCTTGGGCTGATTGCTGCTTCCCTCTCATTCTCAGCAGCTGCTGCAACACCTTCACTTACTCAAACATGTTCTCAGTTTTTCTTGCACTTTTTGCTCTTATCATGTTTTATCATAGTCACAATTTTCTGGCTTGTAACTCCAATTCTCCTTAGCCATCAGCTTCCACTGTCAGCTGTAGCACCTTCTGGTCATGCCACCATACATTATACTTCTTAGTATTGAGTCCTTTTGCTCTGTTTATTTAGTGTGTATATTACTGAACTATTTATATTTCTTCACAGAACATGGTTCCAGTGGTATCCACTATCTATTATTTTAAACCACTGCTGGTTTTTGTTTCAAAAAACCACTGGGATATGAAATTTCTTCTCCGCTAAGACACAGCTGATCCAACCCAATGGACAAACGCCTGTTAGTCCCTGATGGGAACTGAATTCTCCTTGCTTTGAATCCCACCCTCAGTATGACTGATATGACACAGCAAATCTGGGCAGGCTCTGACACCACAAGCAGTGATGCCTCCTGAAACAACACACTGAGTGCTGCACAGAAAATCATGGGAACCTGACAGACCTCAGCAATGCCTAGTTAATCTTCTGTGGGGGAAAAGAAAAAAATCATACAAAACAGTCTGGTGCATAAACAGAAAAAAAATCCCAAAGCATCTGAAAACAATTTAGTTTTTCCAGTAGTAACCCAGGAAGCATCTCCTGAGACAACTGTTGCTGTAAACTCTGGTGGAACAGTAGTTCTCAAAGCCTAGGAGCATGCAAACAGAAACAGCAACATCAATGATCAGTCTTTCTCAGAATACTTTTCTAATCTATTGCTACTAGAGAAACCCAAAAAATTACATATTCTTTCAAGCTTATTCCCTTTCCTCCACAATAGAATGGTTTTTAAATATGTAATTTTATAAGCAAACTATTGTGACTCTGTAGCCCTTTCCCAAGGCCCAACTGTGTTGACAAGTCTTTCAAATTTACCTTCCAAATAGGACTGCAGAATCTGATTATTTCATTCTCTCTCCACACCTTTTTTCTTCTCTTCAAACCCTCTTCACAAACACAAACCAGTGCAATTATGTTCTACAGCAGCTAGCAGGTAACTGGTAACTCAAACATACCTCTCAGAAAAGTTGGCTAAAGAAAGCTGAAGTGTCACTACAAGTGTTGCTATAAAAGTTACTCAAAATGCACATTCCTTCTGCCTCTCCAGCAAAGGCACAGTCCTTGCTGCATTTTGTCAGCACTTTTTCCAAAAGTAAACCTCAAGACTCTGCTCTTACTGCTCTAATTTGCCCCCACCCAGTAAGCTCAGGTATTTTCTTCCTTGCTGCCAGCTGTGATGGCAGGCATAGGCTTGACTGGGAAATGAACAGATGACACAGCAGGTGCTGAGGCAACAGGCATTTCCCAGCTAACAGTGCTCAGTGTTTCCCACCCACCCCACTGACACCTCCTGGTTGCCTGGCAGCCTGCCCTGATTTAACTCCATGAACTCACATTAGCTGAACACTGAGCTGAACACATCACATCACTGAGATGCCTGTGATAGATATTCATAGAGAAAACACAGATTCCTCTCATTCTTACCACCATTTCATCCTTGCACATAATGATTCAATCTGGCTTTCGTTTTTGTAATTTAGGTGAAAGACATGATTTCTTGAGAACTTCCTTATCTGCTTCTAGCTAAGAGCTGCCTAGATTTATCTTTTGTAAAGGTAGTAGATCAAAATCTTTCAATTCATGCATAGCATGTTCTTCTGGTTGAGGTAATTTTCCCCAATGCTAGTTTTCTTAGCAGAAGCACAAGAAGTGCAGATTTCACACCCTAAGCTTTAGCAGACCTTGTCTATCAACAGCTTCATACTCTTGTTTTGCTTTACTGCCAGCAAAAATATTGCAAGAATGAATTTGGCACAAAGAATGAAAGACAATGATAATCTGCTGCTCCTGGCCCTCCACCTCACCCCCTCCTGGGTGTATCTCTGACCAATTAAAGTTCAGTAGGTGATGCACAAAGTTGATTAAAATCCAGGAAACATTAAAAAATATTTTGGATTTGTCCACCCAGACAAGCTGTGCTTTAACCACATAAAAAGAGTTATAACTATCTTTTTCTTTAAAAGGGTGATGACCATAAACACATTAGAAAATGTTTTCTAATAATGTACATCTTTAAGAAGAAAGTCTAAGAAAAGTAAGACAAAGTGAAAAAATTTATGTTTACATGAACTTCTAGCTCAACTTTTTATTAATGAAAATGTAGTTTTAGTAATGTACAAATCAAGCCATAAGCCTGCTACACTGGAGTTTATGAGTAAAGAAAAAGTACAAGTGCGAAAGTAGAAAAGACAGTCCAACTCCAAAGTAACAGGTTCTGATTCAAAACCCTGTAGAAACTTTCAAAGCCCTATTTTTCAGCAATTCAACACCAGCAGAAAGAACAGCTGGCACTGCTGGGCATGGGCAGGAGATGCACATACACACTGCATCCAAAACTCAGGATGCCACAAGGCAAGTTGTGGTGCCATTATGCTGCACTCCTGAATTGAGAGTAGGTTTCAAATACACACCCAGCAGAATGTGTGGGCAAGGCTGTGCTGCAAATAACTGTGAGAGGTCTCAATCCTCAAATATTCCATTATTGTTCTGCAGAACAAAATGCTCAGGTGCACTGACTGAACTCTGACTTTTTTAGTTATATTTTGTTCCAGTTCTGTTCCATCCATTCAAAGACCAGTGCTTTATTGCTGATATTTAATCACACAATCTTTGTTTACATTTTTATTAAAACCAGCTAGATTCTTTCAAATAGAAGTTGCTTTCCATATCAAAGACATTTTCATACCATCATTTATTAATGATAAAGGCTACCATCAAGACAGACCATAGTAAAAAGGCGTTAGCCTTTCTTTTCTTCAGAAGTTACTTGTACTTGCATAGGGCATGATTAATATAACGTCAGCAACGTAAGGGAACAGCTTCCTGCAAAATTAAGCAAAGAGCATTTAGTCTTAGCACACCAGATACGTGCCTGAACTACACATGCTTCATTGACTTAACACTATTGACTTCCAATTATGATATATAATGGAAACTTCTAATTGATCCCCTGCAGTGCTATGAAGTGAACCAAAGCAGTGGCAGCTCAGGCTGGTCAAGCAGTGGGAATCTCAACAGGAGCTGCAGGACAGGTGCTGCTCCAACACATCCTTCTGGCTTGGTGTGTACTGGCCTGAGCTCTGACTTGTGTTCTGCCCATGCTCAACACAAAAGGGAAATACTCTGGTGGGGTCCATGTCAGCAGCAAGGAGTTGCTTTTCACCATGAACGTTTAACTATAACCAAATCTCTTCCCAAATGCATGTGTACTTCATGCTTCAGCTTTTTCTGTGAAAGCTTCTAGTATTTAGTCAACTGATTAGGGACAACAGAAGAATACTTTATAATTAAACTATTCTTATTCAAGCAAAACCAGGAATACTAAGATAATGCTGCCTATAAATAAGAGGCTGTAGCAGTGGAAATACCAGCAGGAAAGCAACATAACAGGAGAGTTTTCTTAGCATGAAAGCAAAGTAAGCTTTTTGCGATAGTAACATCCAGTTTTATCCTGGGAAGAGCCAGGGTACAAACATGCAAAGCAGGGTGAGATGATTTGTTTAGACTCCATCTATGATTCAGCCAGCTAGGATTTTCAGTAGATCAGATCCCATCTTCATGCAAGCATTTCAGAACAGCAAGAAAGTGCAGAAATATTGAGGAAAATGCTTGGTGCTCAGGTCCTGTGTGTATGCACAAGCTGCATCCTGTTTCACCTCACTTTATCTCTTAAGGATTATTCGATAATCAAAAGGTTGTCTAAATAAAGGTCTGCCTAAATAAAGTCCTCAGGAAAAATCCTGTGTTGACCCCAGAAGGCAGCATTGAGTCTTGGAAGGGAAGCAGCAAAGGCACTGAATGGTTAAAGTCTGGTTTCCATGAGCGAGCAGTGACCAGGGCAAGCTCAGGCTCCCAAGGCTCAAAGCCTGCTTGGCCCAGCTGCTGGCACCGGGCAGGGCACTGGGGACAGTCCAAGCAGGGCACTGGAGCGTGGCTGTGACAGCAGCACTTCATCCTCACTGCAGTGGCCTTCCCTCACTGCCAGCTCCTCCAGGGGCACCGACGCCTGCCAGCCTTTCACACCTACACATCCAGAATAGCATCCACTTCGGGTCAGAGAGTTTTGTATAAGCAATGAGAAGTTTAATAATGTTTTCCTTCTAAATATCTACTAAAATCTGCACTGGTTTGAGGAGGAGGAGGGGTGAAAAATAAAAGGGGGTGGGGGGGAAGTGTGGGTGGGAGGAGGGAAGGGTTATTGCAGCTTAAAAAAAAAAAATCCCAAACATAGAACCACCCACCCGAAGAAAGTCAAAATAGTTTTTGAGAAAAACACTGTAATTCAACTCCACTAAACTGAAACAATGACACAAGTTACTATGAGGCATTACTGCAGAACCAAATGTTTTACTCAAAAGAAAGTATTTGCTGCTGAACATAGCTATACAAGTTAATAGTCGTTTAGAATCAGATACTTACAAAAAGCATTTTTAAGCAAAAGAGTCCCTCTTAAAGAAAAAAGAAGGATTTTCACATGATCTCACTTAGAAAAAATCTGTTTCAAATTGCCCTACGTGTCCTGGCCTCAAGCCCATTTTTACTGAAGGCCTTTCCTGTACACTTCCATAGGGGATGGGAATCTCTACAAAGTTTGCCTTAAAAGGATGTGTCAGATGCCCAGTGTGTACCGCGTTATGCAGCTACAGAAGCTAACAATTCTGAGTACAAAGATGTTTCTATCCTTTATTCTCTAAGGCAAATTATAAACTATTTGCAGGCAAGAAAAAGCATCCAAATTAATGTTCTGTCAAAAAAAGACAAGGTGAGATAAAAATCAGTGATGTGCTGCTGTTCCACAAGAAAGTGTTTGTTCATCCATCTTTTATGGGTATTGACTCAGCAACAGGACTATAATAAGTATTTTTCTCTAAATTTTAAACTAAGTCTAACTCTGAAAGCACACAAAGAGTACATTCATTTGTAAATTTTAAAGAAGTAAGCATTACTGTAATGCAAATCATAGTTTTTATTTTCTGAAGCTGCTAATCCCATTTAATTGTCATGACTGTCAAGCTCTATTTGCTTTCTTCAGAAGTGTTCTAGTCATAGGAGGCATGCTGTGAGCTTGCATTCAAAGGATACAAAATACTTATCTCATATCCTTAAAAATTAACTTTAGCAAGGTTTATGATTTTCTATCACCAGGGTAAGATCTACCGAAAGTTTATTAATCCACCATAAACAAGGTCACTGTAATACATTTTATACATGGACAGAAAATGCTTTAAATTTGAAAGTGCAGACACGGGGTGCTTACTATGGCTAAACATAACAGAAGTTTCAGCAAACATCCTCCCTGTTCATTTACTTGTGCCCTGTGCTGGTGCAGCACTGGCAGCTCTGTCTGTGCTGTCCCACCACACAGGAGCAGTGCTCCACCTCTGCCTTGGTATCCATGAGGCAGCAGTAGCTAATCCTGGCTATGCCATGCCATTCATCACCTTCCTCCTAGAAAAAAATGGTGTAAGATGAGAGGCAGAACTGGAAATGACACCCCTCACTCAGGGCTTAACACGGGCAGTGACACCTGCCCCCCGTTCAGGCACAGCTCCACACCTCAGGGCTGAGGACTCCAAACAGCAACTGTCAGCTTGGCAATGGAGTGCCAAAATTTACTGGGGATTTAAACCATTGGGCAGAGGAAGCCGACTCCTGTGTCAGTGGTTACAGCAACAACTGCCAGATGTCCCTGGGGCAGCCCCTCTCACACATCTGTTTAATCTGCCCAGGGGCTCCTGAGCTGTGACCCTGGGCACAGGGCACATCTCCCAGGTGGGGCTGTGCCAGGGCGAGTCTCGTTGTTTGTGGCATTGGGCAAGTGTGCAGAACAGGCATGGGTGCTGATGTCCAAGCTGCTGGCAAGAGAAGTGTTTCCATGGCAAATCATTTGCTTCTGCTCATTGTATAAAGAGATGTATCCTGGCTATGAACTGTCAACCCAATGCTCCGTACGTTCCATCACCATCAGTCTGTATTTCTTAGTATGGCTACTTATTGCTGCTGCAGTATTAACACTTCTCCTGAAGTAGCCACAGAACTGGAAACCTACACTTGATCATGCCTAAGAGAACAGACATGTTCTGAGATTGTAACAGTGAAAGTGGAAAATGGATTAGACTCATCAAGGTAGAGTAGACACACTGAGATAGACAGCAAAGATTCTCCACTGCTGGATTACCTTCCTTGTTTAACAACAACAAAATCTAATTAATCTGCATTAATACCAATTCTCAGTCACTATGAGAACTCTTCACACACAGGATCTAACACTAGCAGAATACAAATTAATAGGTTACAACAGCTTAATAAAGCCAGTGATTCCCTGGGTTTCTTAAAAAAAATCCTTTCCAAAATTTCCAGCAAGAGGCTAAACTCATGTTTCAGCAATTGAGGTGGCAAACACGTTCTCAGAAGTGCAGAAGGTCTGCCCAGAAAAGGAACTCGGCATGATTTGGAAGAGGAGGGCAGCAGGGCCATGCTCAAGCAAGTGCTGTTGAACACAAGTAACTGAAATTTAATACTGTCAGTCAAAGTGAAACTAAGAATCAGAAACAAATAACCAGCAGAGAAATTGCAAAAAAATTGGAGAATTCTCATAAATTGGTTGCTGATGCATTAAAAAAATGCATCTTAAGGCTAAATGACAAACTAGATGGTTTCATTTTTTATATCACTAACATGTTTTTAATGATGCATGTAGTTATTGTGCCAAACATTATTTGATTGTAAGCTTAGCTATGGAATTATTCCACTGTCATATTTATGTTTCATGGACAGGTTTGCTATGGACTCAATTATCAAAACTATACCATTAAGTACAAAGTTATGAAGTTCACTTGAACTGCAGATCCAATGCATGGATCCAGCTGGAAGAAATTCACAATTCTTTGAAAAAAATACAAAAACTGGAGACAAAAGTTTTAGTGCTTTCCACAGTGAAACTGGTATTTAGCTAGGAAATGTTTACTTCAAGAGCCATGATCAACTGTCAGACACCATGAATTAACTGGAGCAAACTGAAGTTTAATGCTTGCTCCTATAAATTCTTCTGCCATTTCCTCTGAAATTCCCTTTTCAGTATATATTTCTACTACAATATTTCTAAGAACACCGAAATATTAGACTTTTTTATTTATTCCCCATGCAACAAAATGAAGATTTGTGTAATGCAAATGGTCATGCAGGCTGATTTTATTTTAAACTAAACATCTGAATTTAATTCAGAACTTGTAAATAAAAGATATGACTTCCATAAAAGTTACATAGATGTCTATGTACAGGAGAATAGGAATGCAGAGATCTTATACTGTCACTTATGATGACAGGAGATACTCTCCTCTGCTCTCAAAGCCTAAGTTTTCACTGCCTTTATCCAGTAGAGTCTCAATTTTTATTACATCATTTTGGACATTAATAGAAATGCCCTTTTATCAGCAGCAAACATTCTTACCTCGGGTTCACAAAATTTGGTGAGCAAACCTAAAGGTTTGTTAAAGGAAAATATCCTAGAGGAATTATAGAATGGTAAAGCAAATATATAGTAAGAACAGTTGCATTTTAAGAATGGAAAAGGGTATTATTTCTGTTTTGAAAGAAGGGGTGAGAAAGAAGAAGGAGAGGGCCTAACAGTTCCACTATCGACAGCCAAAACTTATCTCACTATTAAACCACTAATTAAAAAATTTGAAAATTAATAATTTTAATCTGGTTCCCATATAAAAATATTTATTAAAAAAAAGTAATTTCTCGACTAAGCAATTAAATCTGTTTATTTGGCCTGTAGCAGGTAAAATAGATGACAAGAATTTTCTCCACAGCAGTTTCAAGAGGAACACAATAATCATACCTAGAACTGGTTTGCATTATTCACCACAGACTTCAGTTCTTTTTCATTAATCTGTATTTGCCCTCAAGAAGGAAAGCAGGAAACACTACTGCCCTCCTGCACACTTGCAAAACAGGGAGATAGTTTGTTTACAGCCTTCATTTGTCTAACAGCCTTCACTTTCAAAAGTTTATTTCCCTTCCTCCTCCATCTCGCTAGGGCTTGACCTTTCAGGGTGGCGGCTGCAGAGCCAGGATAACTCAGCGCAGTTACTCTGCTGTCTTTAAAAAGTTTGGGAAATGGTACTGACCAGTGAGAGCTTCCTGACACAGGGATGGCTCAGAGGGAAGGCCAGCGACATGCAATAGCCCAATGCTATGCAAAATTTAACTCCCCATACAAACCATGCTCCTGCCCACCCTTACTTTCTTATGAAGATGAAACTGGCACCGTATCAAACATAAGAGGAGGGAGAAGATAAATGCCTGCCCCATACAAATAACATTTCCATGGGAAGGGTGGAGCCATTAGGAAGCAGCTGAATGGACTGGAACCTCTCCTCCTGCTGCCCAATGTTCCTGTTTGCTCCACACCTTCTGCAGCGAGACAATGGAGCATAAATCAGAGACAAATATGAGTTTGCAGCTTTATCTAATTGCATCACCATCTCATGCTATGTCAACCTCATGTACTGCAGAAACTCCCCCGTTGCTCAAGAAGAAAATTATTTCTTGCCTGCAGAAGAAACTATCCATTTCAATCAGTTTAAAGGGCTCCCCACTGAATATTTGTTTTGGATCAATTATCTTCTGTGATCTCAAGTAAACAGGGAATCAGCTTCAAAGGGATTACACTAGTTTGACTACCTACACATTTCTCATGCAGACAAGTTTCCTTACAGCTGGGAACCAGTACACAAACTCCATGCTTTCTTTGTAGGAATGAGGAAAAGAGCTCCCTAACAGAGAGCAGACACCATATTGGTCTGAACTAAGGTAAGGAGCCAAACAAGAGGAGGGTGGAGCTTCAAAACGACAAAAAGAGGAAAAAAAAAAGGGAAAAAAGCTCTAAACACCAAACTAGATCTAGATTGTAAGCTTAGAGACTGAATCCTGAACCTCAATTAAATAGAAATCTTAAAAAGCATCAGGACATGTTATATTCATCTAATCAAATACCATAGCAAACAAAACGTCTCTCTGAACACTATTACAATACCAAATGAGAAAATAAAGAATAAAAACCAAAACCAAGGGATTTTTTTAGCCAGCACAGCTGGACCCTCAGGCAGCATAGCTACAAAGCTGTCTGTTTACTGCAAAAAAACACTGCTTGGGGATCAGCACCGAAAATTTCAGACAAGGGCATCTAACACTATCATTCAAACAGGGAGGGACTGCAGCTACTTACAAACATGACCCCAACACCACATTAAAAAACCCATAACACAACAGTTTGTACAAGGGCCAGCATTTTAGAAAGTGCGATTATAATCAGTAGCAAAAACTGATCCTGTAAGAGTTGGAAACTAATTCTTCAAACCTTCATGAGACAGAAAAATCTGGGAAAAGGAATTTCTGATCTTTGCAGAGACATTATCTGCTGATCCTTTAGAATTATACAGATGAACAGACACATATCCAACCCACAAACCCATGCAAGATACTGGATTGAAGGTACACTATTTCTGGATATAACACAATTGCTTTGAAATCTGATCTCTTACAGTGAGAACAATATTCTAAGAGCTCAAAGCTACATCGCTTCTGGAGTTTTTGTTGTTAATTGGAGCTTTTTTCTTTTGTTTGCTTGGGTTTTTTGAAAGGAGATTACTTCATTTGTCTTTGGTGCACTTGAATTGTTTCCTACGGCACTGCTGCACTGACATTTCCAAAGAATGCAGCAGAAACCTGCAAACAAGTAAACTGGAGCTGCCCCAAAGCATCCACTCCTCTGCAATACTTGCATTGAAGGTAGACAATGTGAGCAAAACAAAACTCAGCAAGATGAAGTAGAAGGCCCTTTGCACAAAGGTGTGAAGTACACCAGTTTCAAACTCTCTGCTAACGCATGGGCTTGGAACAGTTCCTCAGGAGGCCCTAAGGAAGCTGATGGCAATAAGAAACTGAAAGAACAAAGAACTTCTTCTCATCTTGTCCCCATTAAGGGATCACAGTTAAACCTACATCATATTATGAATAATCTTTAAAGCAGAAGAGCATCTACTTTCTTCCTAATTGACATCGAATAATACACAACACATTTTAGTCTTTTTTTGGGTTTGGGTTGTTTTTTGGGTTTTTTCCAGTGTGTAATGGTGTAGATAAACCACTAAGTTTAGATGCTGGAAGCAACCATTCTGGAAGACATTTGGTTACATGATGTCATCAAACTTTGCAGCAGAACCCACAACCATCCTGAGAAAGACAATAAAGAAAAAAACCAAAGCAAAATGTTGTTTTGTAAAGCATAAATTACATGTTTAAAGTAATTACTTTTCTCCCTACTCTCCTTTCTACTCAGCTACAAGTAAAACAGGATTTGGGGATCTGCTGAAGCCTGAAACCAGACGTGCGTGTGAAACAACCGGTTATTAAATACAACGTTTAGATTTCAAGCCTCTGAATAAAGACACTGAGTACCAACTTATCCCCGCTTGTTTAGCAGTGTAATTTTTATTGCAAAGGTTTTTCCTGTTATTAGGTAATTGTTCGCTGCAAGGTAGCAGCCAGTCCAACAGGACATCATGAGACACCTTTTGTTCCTAAGAGTATGAGAGAAACCTCAGCAAAACCGCGCACAACCGGCTCCGGCCGCGGGGCCCGGCTGCTGTCAGCGCTGGCTGTTCTGCCGCTTTCGAGCGCAGCCCCCGGCGCGGCGTTGCCGCGGGGCTCTCGGTGCCGGCTCCCCGCCGGTGGGGCTT
>VZTZ01021792.1:724386-737546 GCA_013400955.1 Drymodes brunneopygia | reverse complement strand
AACGGGAGGGGGGTCTCAGCGAGGGACCGGCGGCCGCGGTCCGGCGCTGCCCCGCCGCGCACGGGGGGCCTCCCACCCGGGCAGCGAACCGCCGCACGCGGTGGGAAGCCCCCGCCGGGCCGGGATGACGGCAGTGAGGACAGGGAAGCCGGGAGGACGGTGGTGGCTCTGCGTTCGGGGCGATGCTCGCCCTCGGGCCCTTCCCGGGCGATGCGGGACCGCCGCCGCAGAGGAGGGCTCGGGGTGCCCGGGCGGAGTGGGACCGGCCGCAGGCAGGGCTGAATGCTGGGGGAACCCTCGGCCGCGCATGCAAACGGCTCTCTTGTGCTGTGCCGTGGCCTGAGCTACTTGTGAAATTCCTTTAAGTGGTTACAGAGTATCACGAAACTTGGAACAACTCTGGGAGACGGAGCAAGAGGGAGAAAAGACGTGCACAAGCTGTCGAGTGAGATTGAAGTGTAGCAGGACGACGGGCTCATGCTCGTCTCGGTCTCACAGTTCCTGTGCACCATGTGCTCCTGGGCACGGATCCTGCGGGAGCCAGCACCGCCGGGGTTCGGTGCGGATCACCCCCTTCCCTGCGGCGTTAAGGCACTAAAGGACAGCGCTGCGCTGTGTCAGAGGCCGCTGCGGAGCCGTGGGAGTCCCGTCCCTCTGCGGAAGGCACAGGGCACACACGAGGTTTGCGTGCTGGGCATACCAGCGGGATTACACCGGATCCAGCCCCGGGAGCGCTCGTTCCTGGGAGCCAGCGGTGGACCGCCACTGGCTGTGGCACTGAAGCCACTCTGGAAAGCGAGTACACAGTGAACACTTGGTCCATTGAGTGAAGTTCTGACCCGAAAATAGAGCAGTGTGTTTCCTTCTGTGTTTGAGTGACCCTAGGCATGCAAAATAACATTTCAAATACGGTTAAATTTTAACAGATTTGAAAATAAAAATCATAAGATGATCCACTGGTTGGACTAGTTAGTTGGATAAGGCACAGCAAGTTGTAAGGCTGGCTGCCGGGGCTGTGGGCCACTCAGCCAACTACTTGGTATCCCACAGAGAGAACAAGTCTGTGCTTTGCTTTCATAGCAAAATATCAGGAATAAGTGGTCTAACTCCGGCTGAAACCAACGGGGCTCTTTCAAAGGACTTGTGGTGGGGCTGTAACAGTCCTGAGGAACTCGCAGGGCAGCCCGGAGGTTGTTTTGTACTGTGGTGCTGTGGATCAGCTCAGCTCAAACCGCTTCTCCACTGCACTGCCTCTAAGGAAAACAGTCAGGGCTGTTCCTAATTAAAGGAAGCAGAACTGCCTAAAGAACCCATTGGGAAAAGGAAACTGTGCAGGAGAAGCAGGAAACTGAAGAATGGGGTGAGGGAAATGGCAGTTCACATAAACATAATGAAAGTTCATTCGTTTTTAGACATTCATGTTGGGATAAACTCATCTTTCATGACCTCAGAGAACATGTGATTTAGGACTAGATTCAACATCCTCCAAAGTCCTTGGAAATGTTTCCATTGACTTAAGTGATGTTGGATCAGGACGCTGTTTGTTAATGCTCTCAATCATTTTTGCTGCAACACACAGTGGCTTGGGAAGTTTGAGACATTTACAGTTGGTATGATTTTCTCAGCTCCATAAATTATATGTTTCATCAGTTTTGGAATTTCGTCTGATTAGTAGCAGACAAAGATATGGCCTACCATTTTCTTGCTGTACAATTAGGTTTAAATTATCCTCAAATAAATCCTTTAGTTTGTGGGGGTTTTCCCTCATTTGAGCAGGGCACAAATACCATTTGTTGTTTTTATATTGATACTAAACATCTGATTAGAAAATTACCAATCTTTCAGGGTGATTTCTGCCTTTTATTCTGTGATCAGGAATATGCTCACACCCTGGGGGAAGAGGTTGTACAAGAAATATTTGAGTGTAGTTTAAAACACATCCTGTTTTGCATCACTCTGACAACACAAAGCGAATTAAAGCCCATCAGTGCACTACAAAGCAGCTGGAGCATACTGGACAATCTGGCTTATTATGGGTAAATCTCTTATCTTTGCCCTATTTTTCTGCATTTCTTAGTACTAAGGCTGTTTGTATAGAAAGAGGATTTGTAGAAGAATTATTCCCCACCTGAAATCATAACCCTCTTTGTGACATTGTAATAACTTCTTCAGCCACCACATGTAATATCATAAACATGCACTGATGACTTCAGTTGGAAACTGAAAAAGAGAAAAAGAGCTCTGAAGAGACTGTCTCTTTTCCTGGAAACATGGACCACAGTCTTACAAATATTCTTGCACATGAATTATTATAAGCATATGTGTAGTCCTGTTAAACTCCCTGAGTTTAAATTATCCCATGTGTAATTCCACTGTAATCTATAGAATTAATGCGGCTCAATCAAACTTCTAAAACACATTTGATTTCTGTGTTCTGCTCAATGACTGAAGATGTGCAAGGGGGCGACCGGTGGGGTCGAGCCCAGCCATCTCTGAGTTGAGCATTGGCTCCTTCCTACCCATCTGATCCTGACAAAGGACCTTGGTTTAATCAGCTGGCTCAGCTGAGGAGTGGGATGATTTCCCTACAGGATAAAGGGAGAGAGTTTGGGAGAGCTAAACTGTTTACAGGAGGATAATTTGCCAGGACAAACTCTAAAGGGTGATCCATAAGGGAAGGAGGAATGTGCTGCTGAGAGGTGTGGCTGGTCTGAGGGAGAGGAGTAGGGTTCTGAACCGGGGAGAACGGCGGTGCCAGCCCCGGGGCTGGGTAGAAGCAGATGAAGAAATACACCACTCTGTGTGTGTCTGTGGTCATGGGTGTGATTTTTGCCTGGAGCAGAGGAGTAGGTTCCTGGGGGAGAGGTGGGAGCTGCAGAGTGACTCAAGGGAAGTGCAGGAGTTGTGCTGCCTTGGCAGAGGCAGGAGGTGGCTTTGGGGAGGAGGGTCCCACGCTGCACTGCCGTCCATGGAGCTCGCTGGCCTGCAGGTAACCGGGGTGGGTTGGCTAAAGACGGTGCTGACCAGTAGCCTGGTGCTTTAGGAAGGGCAGGGGTACTCTAGAATTTCTGAGTTACAACTGTGTTGTTTCCTAAGGATTAAAGAAAGAAATCATCGTGAGTGAGTGAGCTGACCTGGTGAGGCCAAAGGAAGGCTGGGCTGCTCGTTTCCCCTCTGATGTGCCTCAGCTGAGGCAAGGAGCTAACGAAGACCTTGTGCAATTCTCTTGATTTTAGGGGAGTTTTTCCCAGGCTGCCATGTCAGTGTGTTAACTACTCCCAGTGTTGTGAAATAGCCTGTCCAAGGGTGGTAGTGACACCAACACTCAGTAATGTTTTAGTCTAATTTACTTATGTGACTAAAGTTATTAAAATTGCTGTAGGAAAAATACAACGTGTGACTCCAGTAAGACCTGAATATTACTGATGGTCAAGACCAAACATTAGCAGTAGCATTGAAACTGCAAAGAAAGAACTCTACAGAACAGCCTTAGTACTATCCAAGGCTGTTCCTTGTCTTTCATTTATTAGGATTCCTTTTCAAAATAATGCATGTCCTAGGTAAGCTGGTATAATGTTTATTCATATGTTATCTCAAATATCTACTTTAAAACCTTGCTGTGCTTATACTGCTGCTTACTTTGGAACCTTCTGAGGGTATGCAGCATTGCCCTTGGTGCTTTGATTAAACACGGTGTGCTGTTTGTGTGCTGTGTTGCCTCTTAAGTACTTTACCAGATCATTCTCATCCCATGAGAGATCCTCTTGTCTTGTAGAACAATTACAGGCACTGAGAGGTGTTCATAGCCCACTCCTCCTTCCTCTGTACCAGACTACAGAAGACAGCATTTTCTCAACAGTCATTAATTCTACCTAAAAGTAGCTTGCAAGTGTCTTAAAATTCACATCTGGAAAAACTAAGTACAGAGACTTCTTTCAAATACCACAAACTGAATCATGGGGCCAAATTCAGCATTGATGGAATTATTATCTGATATCTGTGTTCTGTGTTCTATGTTACTTGAGTAAATTCCCTTATATGGAGATGTTTTCTGATATGCACATGATGCCAAAATGCTCAGAGAATTGCACAGGACCAAACCTAAAATACTGAAGTAGGGAAAAAAAAAGGAAATTTAAACACAGACTTTTCTTGAAAGTGTGTTATCAAAATCCCTCTTTTGGGAAGGGAATTTAAGCATCAGTTCTGGCAATTGTAATACTGGGAGCCCAGGTCTTAACTTTGGGCAAGACTCCCCTTTGTGGCTAATTTTTAAGGACATAAATGTCACTCATGTTTATAATAAAATAACTTGCTGAAGGGAAAGACTTATCTAAATGTTTGTATTTTTAGAGATTAAGCTGTATTTAAACAAAAACAATATATTCAGTTTGTTAAAATACCTAAATGTTTGCATCTTAATCCATCACTTTTTCATTGACTCTAACTCTGATGTCATCTTCTGTCCCCCATACTTTTATGACAATGGGGGTGTTTTGTTACCTGGTTGTGCTAGCTGTTCATAAGTAAGCTTAAGGCAGACTTTTCTGCTTTTTTTTAAATTTATTATTTATTTCTTTAATTTGAGGCTCATGGCCGTCTCTTGAAATGTGATAGCTGCATTTTTATCAGTGGGGGTATACCTCAAGGAATAGTTGAGTACTGAAGTACATTCCATGGTAATAAAGAAAAAAACCACCAAATATAATTTACCTGTGACCTGGTTACTGTTGGGGGTCCTGTGTTGTCATGTGCCCCTCCCTGCCTCCTCCCTGACTGGGTGAAAGCTTGCTGCTGGTGTTGGTTTTTAACTTGCTAAAACCAATACCCAAGCAGAAGGCAACAAAGGGCTTCACATTGCTTGCTGTGTGATTCAAATGCCTGACATATTTCACAATTCTTTTCCTCAAGCACGGGAACAGCAGTCTGTTGGCTTGCAGCAGGTGGGTCAGAGTGCCCTTTCTCCCTCTTATTTGGTGGCTTCACTTCTCCATCAGTAGGACCTAAACACTGGCAGCCAGACTGTGTCACCAGCATGAAGGTGCCCAAGTGTTTGATTCTGTTAACAGCCATCAGTTTTATTCACAGTGATATTTACCTACAACAAAAGGAAATGCCTGCAGGGACAGCATGTGCTACCAGAACTGCTCCTTGCGAGGAAGACAAGACTTTGTGTGTCTTTCTTCCCATCAGTCTCACTGTAGCTCCTGAAGGTCACCGGGCCTCTTCCCTGGCAGCCCTGGATAAGCCAAGGCTGGGACCAACCAAGCAGCCCAGACCAGAATTGTTCCTCCTCGTGGCAGAGGAGTGAGCCACAGAGGATGAGCATGCACACAGCCACTGCCACAGCTGTATTTGAACTGCAATCCTGTAATGACAGAGGGAAAGGCCAAGTGGTCTCCACGTGAGCTGCTGCTGTTGGCAGCTCCACGGGAACTGCTGCTCCGTCAGCCGAGGGAGCTCGCCGAGCCACGGGCAGCTCTGCCCTGGTGAGAAGGGGGTGCTGCCTGCCTGCCTCAAAATTATAGACACTGAATGTTAAGGAAGTGTTCCACTCTTAAACTCTGAATGGATGTAAAACTTAATGCTATTACAGGTTAATTCTAGTGCAGAATGACTTCGATGCCTGAAACTTTCCTTATTTTTCTATGAAGCTTCACGAGTCAGTTTTGCCCTCTCTTTTGAAGGGAATAACCCTATGAGGGAATCAAAGAAAGGGAGAAAACTGTAACTTTGTGGTATTTTGTGCTTCTGTAATTCTTGGCTTCTAGCTACCACTTTAACTTTCCACATGTACATATGAAATATAAATTTTCACGTATGTATTTGAAGAAGCAATTTCTGTCTCTCCAGGATGCAAAAGAAGTTATTACATTTACTGTTTGGCTGAAGCCTGCTCAGCATGATCTGAGATTGATTTCAACACTTTATCTCCCTTCCCGAACCTCCGAACTTGATTTTTATGCCATTTGAGCATGTTCTCCTTGCTTTTATTTCAGTGCAGCTCTTATCAAGTCTGGACAAATTCACGTCTTTCAAGGCCTGGTGTGTTAACACCAATTTTTTTCTTCATTCTCTATTGTGTTTCCCAATAATAACCTCACAAGAGAATTGATTCAAAATAATACATGGTAACTTTTTTCATGCAGCTTCATGTTGCATAATTCAAATTTATTAATACAAAAATAACAAAATAATTACAATTGATCCATGAACAGATCAGTTATTTGATGGTTAAAATCTTCATGGTCACTTACTGGAACAAGACTATTCTTGAGAAGTGCTGATATTTTAAAAGGTTGGTTAATTATCCAGTAATAACAATCTTAATACAGTCTTTATAATTAAAATGTTAATATGGATTAAATTTTAATTATCTAGGCAGTATTTTCTAAATGACCCTAATTCCTTGTCAGAAATATTTTCCATCTCTGACATAGTATTCTCACAAGCTCGAGAAAATGTGCTGGTTTTTGCCTGTTAACTTTAGTTCATTATCCTTCTATGCCATCTCATAATAAAGTTATACTTAGAAATTAAGCTAATTTCAAGAGCAAAACAATCCATAGCAAGTGATCATCAGAGTGCTTCATAGGGTTATTTGGGACTGGAATGGTGCAAGGAAGTGAAGAGTGCTGAGTGTTGCACATGAGTGACTGGCTGAGATACAGTGGCATTTAGCCAGAGGCAGGCTACCATGGCATGGAAACTCAGTTATTACAATGGTTTGGATCCCAAATCTGTTTGAATAAGAGAGGTTTCAAATAATCCATGTCACTGTTAATGTACTTCAGTACATGTCAGAGGATGTGATTCAGACTTGGGGGGGAGAAGGGAATTAGGAATAGCTGATGCTCAGATAACTGAGACTGCACCAGAATACAGAATGCTGAGGTTTTTAGCCACTGTATCCCACATCATTAATCTTGTCTATTTTATGTTCACATTGCAACCCACAAAACTTCAGAATTTCCAGAAGATGTTGTATGAGGGGTTTTTTGATGGTTTGAGTTTTTTTTCTTTTGGTTGTTTATTTTGGCTTTGTATTTTATTGATGCTATGGAGAAGTACTTTTTTCCCTCCTTTTTCTTTTTATTTTCCTCCCAAACTGAAACAAAGATTTAACATTTAAAATAATTATTTACTTAAGTTTTAGTGCAAGCAATACCTATTTTTTGAAACTCGGTGATATCAATATGATGTACTTCATGTGTGCTCAGTAGTAAATGCGGTGCTGGATGGTTCAGTTCTGTGTCTGCAGTTCCCACGTGTTGACCTGTCTCCAAAAGGGGCTGTGGATGGAGCAGAAAGTACTGGTAATGTTTACTTGTAAACACAAAGGAAAACTCTGGTCACGAGTGTTAAAGCTGTAAGTAAACAGATACAAAATAAAGTTGTATCTGTGGTCTATAATAAACTTTCTTCAGAGGAAGAGTTTGGCAAACTCAAAGCATATAGCAATGTTAGTTACAGCACAGCACAGTGCTGAACTGTGTAAATTCAGTCTAACCAGTATAAAACCTTCATTGCTTTGTCACAGATTGTAATTCTTCAATAAACCTGAAAGAACTTGGTGGGGGTGGGAGGTGTGTTAGGGGAGCAAGCCAGCAGTAATAATTACTTTCCTTTAAGAATTACCTGTTCAGTCTTTCCAAAGCAATATTTTACATGGAAGCAGCTCTCTGTATTTCCTCAGCCTTCCTATTCCACCCCCAGTGTTATTCAAAGAAAAAGTTAGATGAAGGTTTTCCTGAGTTATCTCTAGTCTGGAGTTTAATGAAAAATATATTTGGAACTGGGAAGTGCTCTGAGATAATTATCTTTCCTTGTCAGTGGTCATCTTCTATCTGGAAGTGACAGAAGAGTGGAGATCCTTCCACCAATAATTTTTGAAGGTATTTATTTTGTATCTAACTCCACTGAAAAATCTGACTTAGCGTACCCTGTTATGAAGTTACTTTTAAAAGGAATTATTACAAGTATTAATGCAGAGCTGCTAAGATATCTCTTAAGTGCTTCTTTACAAATACAGCTCCATTCCTTTTAATATTCTGCTTTTCAGTGTGGATATAAAAAGCACATTTAACTGTAATTCCCAGCTGTCATGCTTGCTTTTTTACAAATGAGTGCCTGCAAAAACAGGCCCTGTTTACAAGTGCTGAATAATAATTTCTGGATTTCATCTTGGCGGTGAATGTTAGGGAGATATCCTTTAAGCCACTGAATTGGAGGTTAGGACATTCATTTCAGTGTCAGCTGACATCCCAAGCTGGATCACAAATGAAAAGCAGCAGAGTTCAATTGCAGTGTTTAACAATAAAGCAGGAAACTCTAATTGCCAAGCTACTGGCAGCTGAAAGTAGAATTTACCGTAATGCTAACTGAGCAGATCTGAATGTTGATATAACATTGCAAATATCCACTTTTCCTTAAACCAAGGAGAGGGTTCTTTTGATTTTAAGAACCTACTGTGCACTGAATCGTAGAAGGGGTAGGATTATGCACAGCAGCTTCACTGTAAGGTCTAAAATACTTCTTAAGTCTCAATATTAAAAAAATTTTATAACTTTGTTATGGACTCCTTTAAAAACTATTTGCTACATAGTGGAAGGACAATTTAATCCATCTACAAATATTCTCTTTCTCTTCCTCCGAAGTTTATATAAATCTCTTTGAGCATTTGTTTCTAAACCCAGGACAGTCCAGGTCATCTCACTGCACAGTCATCAATACCTGATTTTTGTATTAAAAATACCATTCCCCCAACACACTTCCTCAAAAAAAAAAAAAAAAAGAAAAAGAAAAAAAAAAGGCATTCCAAACTGCAAATGAAACATTCTGGGTGGAACAGTGGACTAGTATCTGTGCTACTGTTCATTAATTCATCAATGCACAACATACTTGTTTAATATGCATAATATCTTAATTGATAAAGTGTTACAAGTTTTTTGAAACATTAAACATTCCTCAGAGAGACCCTCATTTCCCCCATTTTTGTCGGTTAAATCTTATTACCCCTACTCTGTCTCTTGTTAGAGAATAACAAACATGTCAAACATCTTGTTTAGCTTTGTTCCTCAGGTGCATGCAAAGATAACACAAGGTATGTGTAAAACTCACATTATCAATAAACAATTACATCTTTTTATAGATGCATGCATGGTTAAAGCCTATCCTTGGCAGAGCTACATGTGGGATTGCTTATTTCTGTTGCCTGCATATTTATGTCTGACTGGTTAATGAATTGGATTATAAAACATGTTAAAAATTTTTGGGCAAGGAAGTAAAATAGATACAAGACATTCTAAATGGGGAATTTTACAGTCTGCAGAATAGTGACCTGAGTTTAAACAAGTATGTCAACAAAGGTCCATCTCCATGTATCATATGCCACTTTCATTTCCTTCTCCATTGCCATTGCAGCATAAAACACCAATGCAGATGAAAAATGTCCCAAGCTGTTACTGTGAGAACTACCGGTTTCTCTTGAATTCTTGTGCAGAATTCTGTCCCTTACCAAGCAGCTTATGCAAGATGACCTCTGCCTCTGAGTACTTCCTACTAATTTCAACAATACTGGTCATGAGACTACCATTATGCTATCAGGAAGTATGATCATTGGAAAAAGTCAAATTCAAGTTCCAGAAGGGTCTAGGGCTCAGTTTGTGCTGCGAGCAACCTGAGGGCTCAGTGCTTGTTCTCCTAGATCCTTGCCCAGCTCCTGGAACAAGCAGGAGTTTGCTGGCACAGCACGTGGTGCCAGCCAAAGGAGAGGCCTGTAAGAGTGCTGACTGGGAGCCAGGCAGCCTCCTCAAACCCCCTGCACATTGGTGCCAGTGCTCAGCTTTTTTGGGGTGTCTTTCCCATAATACAGACACCACCCTCCCACCACATTACTCCATGGCCAATTACATAAGCTTCAGTTAAACAATCATTGGGTATTCATAGCATGGAAGGTGACCTTCATTCACCTATAAATTAGTGAAGACTATTTTTGCTGAAATAAAACTTAAAAACTAATCTCCTAGGGAACATATGCTCTAAACACTAAAGTCAACAAACAGCTCACAATTACCTATGTGAACTAGTTTCCTGAAATCAGCCTGAAAATACAGATTAGGGCTGTACGGTCTATTCCTAATGCTGGTAAGTCTGATACATATCCCAGGACCAAAGCTCTTATGTACCATGGTTGTTGATGTTCCTTGCTTGACTGGTACAGAAGACTCTACCTGTGTCCAAGCTAATATCTGAAATGCACTCAGGGACAATGTGAATGCAACTTCCACTGATCTATACAAGGTTAAAAGGGGTATCGCCTTCTGTTGTAGAAAATATTTATGAAGAGAATTTTACTGCTTGAGCCTGCTGTAGTCTTAAAATAGCCAGTGTTAGATAAAAATGTGTTTCTGAATTGCACAGTTAAGTTATAAATAAATTTTTTAAAGTAACTTTTTAAAGCTCCAACATTTATGACATGCATGACCTAGTAGTTTTCTGTGTCAGGCTTTCACTAAGTGCACCAACTACCAGAAACAAAGTGCGATTGCCATGGCTACAGTCCTTGTATGCTTATGTTCATTCCCAGTGCCTCCTGTTGGGAGAGCAGAAGCTCCTTTAGAGAACTAAAGCCATTCTCTGATCAGCAGCTTGTGTGTGGCAGTAACTCCCCAGCTCAGCACAGTGACTTGGTTTCAGATGTGATCAGAAGGGGCAAAGGCAACACAAACATGATTTGAAGGGAGACACAAGCACTGTGTATACAATGTGTTTGAACAACCATGGAGACATCTAGCAAGGGTCTGGTAGAACTCTTCATTTCCAGTAAGGGACACAGCTGCTAGAGAGAAATGGTGTTGGTGAGTCTTTGCTGCTTTTTGCCTAGAACTGGAGTGTGGGGCAAAATGGTCTTCAGCTGCATGGTGCCACTTGGCACTAAATGAAGTAAAGGCTTAGTGCTGCTCTTTAACTCCCTCTGAGCTCCTCTTCCCTGTAGGCAGCCTACTTTCACTCCTTCCAGTCCCAGGGAAACTGGCTGCTGCCTGGATGCAGTCTGTGATTGTTCACTGGCTAAGGCACACTGATAGGCTCATTTGGAGGTGAAAATGAGGATGGGAAATCACTTTGGGTCTGGATATGTTCTGGGGCCCCTTGCACAGATTTAAGAGGATCTTTTTGCTTTACAAACATGACTTGCATTTGTATGTTTAAAATTACCTCTGTGGTATTTGTATACAGCAGTCTTTTGTTTCAAGGCATTAACTGTCCTATGTTATGACAGGGTGTTGTTGCATGGAAAAACAGGTGTCTGAAGAATTGTGTGAGTACAACTTCAGAAGTTGTTTTTGAGACTGACTACTGTTCCCAGAAATCCTTAATGTTTTGCAAAACATAACAGAACAGCATAACTTTATCGGAATGGTCATGGCTGAGTTGTAAAAATTTGAATCATTGGCTGAAAGCAGATGTGTCTGTTTAGCTTTCAGATCAGTCTGTTTAGCTTTCTTCTGGTATAACATGGAAATAATCTCTTAAGCTATTTTAGCAAGAGTCAACTTTTTTCTTATATAGTTATTTTATTACATTCTAAGTGGGGCTCCTCTTTTACCATCCCTTCCTCCTTTTTAAAAATCAAATTAACCTGTTTTTAGATGTACATTACTCTCCAGTAGGAGACAACCAGGTCAAAAGAGAAGCAACTCTGAATATTTAATATTTGTCAGCTAATGCATATCTAGATAAAACAATCTGATAATGAAAATTCATTTAGAATTTGGCTTCCATGCTAGGACTCAGAGGAGGAATTTCTGGATGCCTTCTGTTCTCTTTGAAAATCTTTGCCAATTTTGATGATGATATTTCCATAAAGTCCTATTTGTTTTCTTTAAGAATATATTTCTTCCTCATTTTGCTTCAAATCTATAAGGTATTACGATTTCCTCTTTTGGAAATGGAGAAAAAGAGGTTATGTATTTCACATTAAACATTCTTTGTATGTAATGCAAATGTGTTTGCCATAACATTAATATTTAAGAGAAAAAAAGAGAGATAGGAAACCCCAAGAATCTAAAGTTAAGGAATCCAGTCAGTAACCCTGAGAGGGCTGTTTTCTGTTCTGTGCTGGGAGAGGAAAAATGCAGTTTTCCCCTAGAACAATAAACTGTTTGGTCATACCCACCTTCCAAAAACAAAAGATAAGAAAGAGCTTCTCCATAACAAAATGCTAGTTTACTTCAGCTCCTCTGTGCTTTTGCAGAGAACTAGCAGTTATTTGAGATAATCTTTTCAAGGAAAAGTCACTCTGGTTGATAACAAAACTTCCTTTAGAAGAATTTCAGCCAGAAGTCTTTTTTTCTGAACTATCCCCTATGTCTGTATTACAGTGTTTTGTTGAAGGTTTTGGTCCGTTAGGCTGTGATCTTTCCATTTCAGTTCTACCTGCTTCAACTCTACAGACCTCTGGGTCATTTCTAATCCAAATTTTCACTTGCTAGAACTCCCAAAAGTAAATGCCCTTAACTCAAGTAGGCACTTCAGCCAGTATGGAAAACAGCAGTATCAGGGAATGGGTACCATCCCACACCCTCATAGCCAACAATCAGAATTAAAAACCAGTTTATATGTGCAATTTTAACCTGTGTTTCCCAGAGTAAAGAACATGCTGTTGGGGGAACACAGGCTGAGATGCTTTTGACTTTGCTCCCCCAGAAGGCTGGCAGTGAAGAAAAGTGGGAAAAATCTTCCCAAATCCTTGAAAATGAGACTCCTCCTCATCAGATGGCCTGGAGCAATTCAGTTTTTCAGGACAGGCTCTCGTGAAGAAATCTACTGTTACCTTCAAGAGTGTTTACATGGGAGGTTACAAGTCTGAACAGGCAAGTTCTTTCTTTCAGCAGTAGTCATTGCCATGCAGGTGACAGGTGAAAGAAAATTCCTGGAACTCCACAGTGTTCAAAGGCAGACTCCCAAAGTTTATGAACCCGCAGTTGGGAAGAACACCAAAACCCCAAATCCTGCCCTGGGCAGGGCTCTAAGGGAGTAACAGAGCAGGCGAGACGCTTTTCTGAGGTGTGAACCCGAGCAGGCCGAGGCCGGGCTGCCTCCTGCCCTGCCGGCAGCAGCAGCGGCGGCGCAGGCCGGCACTGCCGGGCCCGGCTGTG